>JASDQU010435719.1:1654-38406 GCA_032191745.1 Picea mariana
CCTGATTAAGTCAGTGATTTACCTGGCGCGACCTTGGGAAGTCTAAGATTCCATTTTCTTTATAGACGAAACCTCGAAGCTCTAGATCAACGGCTCTCGTTGATTACAATCTAACGGATATTATTCCTTCTGAGCTTATTAGGTTTCCTACCGGACTAATCTCATAGTCCAACTCATACGGGTGTTACCCTCTCTTTATGAAAACGACCAACAAGGGTCACTCTTAGGAATTAAAAATAATCCCAAAGGAATCCTCAAACAGGGTATCCTCATTGTCGGTTCTAACCATTATAGGTTAGGTAAATTTGACCTTACATACTTTCACTAGTCCTCTCATTCATGAGGAATTATATGTTCAGGGTTTAGTTTCTTAATAATACAGTGGTCATAGCTTTCTAAGGATCCTACCAGTCCTTACCAGATTTCCCAAACCATGGAGGGGTTCTTCCTTTGGGTACTAACCCTTATCTTATCAACCATCTTAACCGCAAGAGACTCTACCTGTTTTAGCAGGTAGTCATCGTTATGCTAAGACAGACTAATTCAGTTCATGTCCTGTGCCCGGCTCGTGCAGCTTCATAGCATAATTTATTCTACCTCTGTTATTCGCACTCAAATCTTATCAATGACAATGATCAGTGCATCCCTACTCCTATAAGAGTGGTTGACATTTTAACAGAGGGGTTATAGAAGTTTCCAAATGGTAGTGTCATTCTGCAGTCCTTCTCCTTAAAGAGAAATGCAGATAACCATATCTTCTAACGCGGCTCGTGCCTAAGCCCAAGCAGGCCAAGTGTTGTAACCATGCTCTGATACCACTTTGTAACACACCCACTACCATTATTTTTAAAAATTCTTTGGGTTAATCTCCCACACAGAAGAAATCTCCACAAACCCGTATTAGCGAAATACCAATCCCCGGTTCTATATCAGGAAGTCGGGGTTTCCAGTGTCAAGATTCATTCACCCTCAAGACTCGTGATTCCCCGAGTCCCGACGCGCTCCTCTACGCATAGCTCTCTTGGTTCAGCTCCCGAATCCACTGGACCTACTACCATATGTCCGCAGCCTTATAACTACCCATCGGGGTTTCGCGGATCGCGATTCCGTATGGCAAGAGTTCCTTGTATTCGAACCCTGACTTTCGTTCGATCTCTGACACCTGTCCCGTGTGAACGGACAGCTCAGATCTCATCGGTAAATCGCGGATCGCGATTCCGAGTGGCGACAACTCTATTTATTCAAAATCCCCGATACACCGATTCCCGATATGCCGAATTCCGACTCTGCGGGATCCTCGGCCACGTGTCCCTACTGTTTGGACGGCTCAGATCCATTCGGGAAATCGCGTATCGCGATTTCCTAATGCAAAGGTTCTACACTCCCCAAATCTCCGATAAGAGAAATCCCGATGCCTTCCAGGACATCGATACATGTCCTGCCAAGATCAACGGCTAGGATTATTTCTCTGCACACTAGGGTTTAACTCCGGTGCATCTTCTCGGGATCTGACGGTCGTCGGGACTATGAGATAGGATCCGACGTCCAGGTCATTTCCTCGCTTGACTACCTCTACACTTAACCCCTGCGCCGCTTCTCCAGATCCAACGGTTGACGGAAATTGAACCGTGATCTAACGGTCCAGATCCTTTCTTTTGGGACTTGGGGATTACGACCCCAATCTCTCGTTGCTCACTAGGAGAGAGGGTAAGTTGTGTAACGTCTGTGTTACTTTCGTCAATGTAAACCGAGCACGGTTTCCTCGGTGTTAAGCATATAACAACTCATTCATATCGAACAATATGCGAGCACTATCATACTGCAAATCCTTTATGATTTCCTAGTTCTGTGAATTAATATCTATTCTTTATCAGCGATTACTACACAAACATTACTACACAGGAATATATGTACAAATCCACAAGTCTATGAATACACGTGACAGCATACAAATTCAAGATGCATTTTAAGCAGAACACTTATCAGGAATAAGTTCAGCAATGAAAGCAACCGCTGAGAGGGGTGCTCATTTCCACCCAACCGTAGGCGTAGTGACTCCTACAGAATTTACCACTAGCCACCCCCGAGCTGAGACCACGATTTCCTGAGACTTGCATCTTCCTGTATTCCAGTGTCCAGGAGCGAAGGTTGCAATCCTTCCTCCCTGCGATCACTCACTCTGCGTAGCAAAATCGCCAGAGTTCCCCTCGCGTCTGCCCCCCCTGTCAATCGTTCCAGCCATACGCCTTATCCTCTCGCGAGGTTGCGTGTGGCACGATTACCCTCGCGCTGTCAGTCATGATGGCTCTACGGATAGGCGGTTCACCTCCCCATCCCTTATCAAGCCATCCACCTACCATCCTGCAAGGCATTTATTTCAGGGCTAGTGAGCCGCTTTTGGTTCTCCAGGCCAGTGGAGTCCAAATACGATATTTTAAATCCTTGGTGGAAGTTAACGCCCCTTTTTTCAAGGTGCCCTCCACCACCATCGTGGTCTCTTTTTCTGCGCATCCCCTCTCAGCAGTTCTGTAATATAAATTCATAATGTTATTTATATGTTCATCATTATTTAGCATGGTAATTCCCGTATTAGGATTAATTACAAATTTGGGGGAAACAAGGTGTTACATCTCAATTTCTTTATATATCCATCACCATATTTTCAAGTAATGATTGCAACTGGAGGAACTATCAATTGCTCCAGAAATTTCCATAAGACCAATCTTACTATTTGGGAATATGTAATGAATAGTCCAATGATTTCTATTCCCATGGGTGTTATTGATGTCATTCCAGGGGTCCAATGGTTACAATCATTGGGAACAATGGATTTTAATTTTCAAGAACTTTTCGTGAAATTTTCAATGGAAGGAAAGAAATTTGAGTTAAGGAGTATCATATGGAAACCCAGCAAGGTGTTAATCTCTAATGGAAAGAAAACAATATTGAAAAGTGGCATCAAGGTGTAATTGTACAAATATGCTCACTAGATGTTCAAACATCTAAGCCATATATTACCCTAGATATCGAAGGGATCATTGATAAGCATTCCAAAGTATTTGAATATATTCTTAGAGATCTTCCACCCACTCACAATAATGATCAAGTTATTTAGTTAATTCCTAGGAGTGTTCCTCCTAACATCAGGCCTTATAGATACCCTTATGCCCAGAGGAGTGAAAATGAGGATATGGTTGAAGAAATGTTAGAGGTTGGCATTATTATACCTATCCAAAGTTCTTACTCTGCACTGGTTGTAATGGTACTCAAGAAAGAGGGCTCATGGAATATGTGTCCAAATTATAGAGAGCTCAACAAGATCACCATTAAAGATAAGTTTCCAATTATCTTCATTGATGAATCGTTAGATGAACTACATGGAGAAATTTACTTCACAAAGTTGGATCTCCATTCGGGGTATTGTCGTATTAGAATTAAAGAAGAAGATATCCCAAAGATATCATTAAGAACTCATGAAGGACATTATGAATTTTTGGTCATGAATTTTTGCCTTATGAATGCACCTTCCACATTCCAAGGGTTCATGAATTCCATTTTCAATCCCTTCCTTCGAAAATTTGTGTTAGTATTTTTTGATGATATACTAATCTATAGAAAATCTTGGGAATATCATGTTCGACATGTTGACAGGGTGCTATAGCTACTAAAGGAGCAATAGCTATATGCCAAATTGTCTAAATGTTTATTTAGGGTGAAGGAGGTAGAGTATTTGGGTCATATTGTATCTCATGAAGGTGTTAAAGTATACCCTAAAAATATTAAAGCCGTGATGAATTGGTCGATTCCCAAAACATTGAAGCATCTTAGAGGATTTTTGTTTTTAACGGGTTACTACCACAAGTTTGTTCATAACTATGAAAGAATAGCAGAACCTTTAACTACATTAACTAAGAAGGATGCATTTTCATGGACTCTGGAGGCAACTCAAGATTTTGAACAACTTAAAGAGGCAATGTGCAAAGCTCTTGTATTGACCACACCATACTTCACAAAAACCTTTATTGTGGACTATGATGCCTCAGGAAATGACATTGGTGTTGTTATAATAAAAGGAGGAAGGCCCCTTGCTTTTGAATGTCAGCCACTCGAGGGAAAGGACTTACACAAACCTATTTATGATAAGGAAATGATGGCAATACTACATGTATTGAAGCAATTCCACCCTTACCTAATAGGTAAGCACTTCAAGGTCAAAAATGATCATGACAATATTAAATACTTCTTGGAACAAAGACTATCTTCAAAAGAGGAACAAAAATGGGTGACCAAGATGTTGGGTTATGACATTGAACTCATCTACAAAAAAGGGAAGAAAAATGTTGTGGTGGATGCACTCTCAATAAAGGATGAAGATGTTGAGGCAATTATCTGTGCTATATCTATCATCCAACCTGATTGGATAACATAAGTAAGGGATGAATGGAAGAGTGATGAAGAAGTTTGGACTTTCATTCAAAGGTTGCAACAGGATTCTAGTGCATCCGACACATTTACATGGAAAAATGATTCACTATGGTACAAATATTTCTTATATCTATGTAAGAACTCCCAACGAAAACAAAAAGTACTTTTGGAATTGCACACCTCTCTTGTAGGAGGGCACTCAATATTTTTGAAAACCTATCACAGGGTCAAGAGGGAATTATTTTGGGATGGCCTTAAAATTGATGTTCAAAGGTTTGTGGCAGAATGTTTGGTTTCCCAAAAAAATAAGGTGGAAATAATTAAGACCGCAAGTATTTTACAACCATTAGTCATTCCAATTCAACGTTGGGAGGAGGATTCCATGGATTTCATCACAGGGTTACCGAAGCTTGAAGGAAGAGTTTCATCATGGTTATTGTCGATAGACTTACCAAGTACACACACTTTTGTGCACTCTCTCATCCTTTCAATGCCAGTACAATTGCTATTGCATTCATGGAGACAATTCAAAATCTACATGGAAGCCCAAAGATTATCATAAGTGATAGAGATCCCATTTTCACTCAACTTCTTGGACATAGTTATTTTCTTGTTTGGGTACTCAATTGGCTCATACCTCATCTTATCATCCTCAATCGGATGGAGAAATTGAGATAGTGAACAAATGTATGGAAGGATACCTTCGTTGCTTTGTCTATGATAAAAAAACACAATGGTTCAAGTGGTTACCCTTGGAAGAATGGTGGTATAACACTTCCTTTCATACTGCAACAAAAATGACACCATTTATGGCTCTTTATGGATATCACCCATCTTCCATCACTTCTTCTTTAAAAGAAAAATCTAAGGTTCAAGCAGTGGAAGATCACATCGAGCATGAACAAAAAGTTCTCCAACTCTTAAAGGGAAACCCGACCATGGCACAAAATCACATGAAATAACAAACATATCAACATCGTAGTGAAAGAAGTTTTGAAGTAGGGGATTGGGTATTCTTAAGACTACAAGCATCCAAACATATGTCCCTCAAGCAAGCTAAGAGGGATAATAAATTATCACAGAAGTAATATGGCCCTTATAAGTTGTTGCAAAAGATTGGTACCGTGGCATACAAATTGGAGCTTCATGCATCTTCGCGAGTACACCTAGTTTTCAATGTTTCATGCTTAAAGAAGATTATAGATGACAATATCCCAGTTCAAACTTAAGCTTAAGCTTTCTTTCTTTTCCCTTCGACTTTGACCGAGAGAAATCCCTCTGACCATGTCCTCTTTCTTTAGGTCTGCCTCTGATCACCATTGCCTCAGATGTAGAGGTTTCTGAATTGGATTTCTTCCTTGTTTCCTTAAACAATAAAGCTCCAACAATATCATCAAACTCAATAGTTTCTATTGAACTGAAACTAGCAGAGGTAAAAAATGATCCCATGGCGTGGGCAAATAACACAATAATGTAATTGCCTTATCTTCAGATTCAAATTTCACTCCCATGCTAGTCAACTGGACTAAAAGAGTATTAAAAGTATTTAAATGATCATCTATTTTCGTACCTTCCTTCATGCACAAACTGTACAATTGTCTTTTTAGGAAGATCCTGTTCGTCAAGGATTTCATCATGTATAGTCTTTCTAGCTTTGACCACAAACTAACTGTTGTCTTCTCTGTAACAATGTTGAACATTACATCATTGGCCAAACAAAGGTGTATGGCACTCAGTGGTCTCGCATCCATGTCATCCCAGTCATCATCTATTATGGTCATGGGTTTCTTTTCTTTTCCCAAAAGCACCTTCACCACGCCTTGTTTCACGAGAAAATCATGCATCTTAACCTTCCAGATCTCGAAATTGTTCTTGCCATTGAACTTCTCAATTTTGAACTTAGCACTATCCATCTTTTTCATTAGAGGAAACATAAAAAACATCACTACTTATAATAACCAATGGCCCTTATATGGAGGAATGATCTTACTCAATATTGACTAATAATTTAAAAACAAAGTTTTAATCCAATAAACCTTTAGTAATATAAAAAAGGTTTAATATAAAAAAAAAACTTTTAAAAAAAAGAGTCACCTTTTTAAGAAATTCACCACTTGAATTTATACATTATAATATGCATATAATAATTTTTATAGCATCATCCAGTCGTTTGTTTTATACAACAAAATTCATACCCTTTAAAAAAAAACCATACCTAAAAAAAAATTCAACTCCAAAAAACATACGCGAGTGCCCTCATAAAATTTTTAAAGTCGTAGAACCTCCCGATGAGAGTGTCGTGTGGGCATGCTTCAATGGGTTGCCACAACTCCCAATGCATCAAGGCTGCAACTATGGCTAGTGGTCGTTTCCCCTCGCAATAATGCTAGGGTGCAACGATCTCACTCTGGTATAGTCATTCTAGTATAGTCATCAATAATAATAACAATCCAACCCAAGTCATTCTGGTATAGTCATCAATAATAATTAAAAAAATATCTTTCACCTCGATGTGATTGTGTACTAGTGGGGCCATAGATATCTCTATGAATCAACTAAATAAGTCGAGTGGTGGAGTGTTATCTTGCCTTTAATTGAATTCTTGACTGCTTTCCAAACTGACATGACTTACAAAAAATATTCTCAGGTTTGGAAATTTTTGGCATATCTCTCACAACATATTTTCTTCCTAGCTTAACAAGCCGATTAAAACTAAGATGACCTAGTATTTTTTTCCAAAGCCAACAATCATCAACTTTACCAATGCAACATTTTTCTTTGCCTTCTTCTAGAACATACACATTTCTTGAAGTTATGATTGCCTTAACAACAATATTTCTTGTATTCACATCCATTACTTTACAACCTTTTGAATGAAAGATAACATTGTGTGATTGGTAACACATTTGAGTTACACTCAACAAGTTATGTTTTAGACCATCTACATACAACACATTTTGTTCTTTGGTCTTTACCTTCTTATCTTCATCTAGTACAAAAGTTCATTTCCCCCTAATTCTAGCTAGAGCATTGTTTCCAAAAGTAACATTACCACCTTTTTCTTCAGTTAGTAATTCAAACTTACTCTTGTATCTTGTCATGTGCTTGGAGAAACCAGTGTCAATATACCATTGATTTTATTTATTTTTGGCATATATAGTGAGTCCATAATTTTCTTTGTTTTTATTTTTCTTCCTCCAAAGCTTGGTAAAATCTTCTTCTCTATCTTGCTTATAGACAGGTAGCATCTTGCTTTTTCATTCACTTTCCTTCGGTCCAAAATTATTGCATATGTGGCATTCGAGGTCATCTAGTAGAGGGTAGAAGGCATGTTGATACATATACATTCGAGGTTTATTGAATCTCATTTCTACATTTATGTTATGTCTAAAAGTCCTGCAACTCACAACCTTATGTCCAAAGTTGCCACAAGAGAAAAAATATCCATAGAAAAAAATTGGATGCCTTGGAATGAAAAACTTACTTATAGGAATAATTATTTGTATGTGAGATTGATAAAATTTAGGCACATGTTGCTTCCTTGCTTCATATTTGTTTGAATAGTTGGGCCTATCCAATTCTGACTACTTCTTCTTGTCATCTTTTGATTTGTTAGGTTGGTTGTTGTTTCCCTTGAGAACATTTTCATAACTTCTAGGCTTCTCACTAGTAGACATCTTGGTGCTTGATTAAGCTTTGCTAATTTTCATACTTTCCTTATATTCTAATCCTATCTTGTCATTTGGTGATCTCTGATTGTTATCTAA
Organism: Picea mariana; assembly: GCA_032191745.1. Lineage (NCBI taxonomy): Eukaryota > Viridiplantae > Streptophyta > Pinopsida > Pinales > Pinaceae > Picea > Picea mariana. The sequence goes on from JASDQU010435719.1 coordinate 9,847, forward strand.
AGTTTCATCTCCTTTTATGAATTTCATTTGAGTCTTGGACTTATCTAGATTTTTTCTTGAGGACACTATTTCTACTTCTAGTTTGCCACATATGCTCTCCTTTTCTTTTATCTAATTCGTAAATATCTCTTCGCTTCTTTTGGCCTCTTCTAACTTAATTTTTAAGATGAATATATATTTGCTGATCTGATTGTCTTTTTCTCTATAAAAGTATAACAATTCTTTTCTTAGTCTATTCTTTTTCTCGAGTCAGGAGATTTCCTCCACATCACTAATGAGTTCTACTTCCATGTCTACTACAGCTTCACACTCTTATGTGTCTGGTTTTTATTGATCAGATTTGTGTTATTCTAATGCCATGAGAAGTTTTTCATCTTCAATTGTATCTGACTTATATTCTTCTTCTTCAATGTCTGAAGAGTTGTTGCTATCCTCTTTTGAATAAAAAATGGTCCTTTTAAAATATTTTTTCTCTTTAGTCTCCCTAGGTTTATCCTTTCCTTTTCTTTCTTTTTCATTGGTGTTGTTTTCTTTGAAGGGCCATTTATATGAAAAATGACCAACTTTACCACAATTAAAGAATTTGAAAGGTAACATGTACCATTAGATTTTTCGGATCCCCTCTTTAGTTTCCTTTCAAAGTTAGATTTCTCTTCATCTGAGAAGTGTTCTGGTGAATCATGATTTTGAGATGTTGACAAATTGACTGATGGCTTGAAGACTGTGTGTTATAGATTTGGTTTCTCTTTCCTAGTCCTCATCTCATAAGCAATTAGAATTACATGCAACCTTTCCATAGTTAGTTTATCTAGTTCATGCATTTCTTCTATAGCATAAACCTTTGCATCAAGTCTTGAGGGAAGAGATCTCATTACCTTATAAACTATTATAGCTTCCTCAATCTTCTCAACTAGCCCTTTAATATTGTTTATAGTCTCATCTACTATGAGAAAGAAACCTGCAACATTTACATCTTCACTCGTTCTTAGGTTTTCAAATTGCATTATGTAAAATTGAAGTTTGACCAACTTTTCTTTCTCGTCTCCTTCATAACCTTTTACCATTTTGTCCCATATTTTCTTTGCGTATTCCAACTACATTACTTTGAAAAATTATGTTTCTGCAAGTCTTGCTTGGATGGCATTCATATCTCTTGCATTATTGTAGAATTGTTTCTTACCAACTTCATGAGTTGGAAGAGTAGTTGGGATTTTATAACCATCTACCACAATCTATCAGATTTCTATACCAAGAGAAATCAAGTAGGTCTTCATTTTGATTTTCCAAAATGAAAAATTTATTCCATTGATTATAGGAGGTATGGTTAAAGAATAAAAATAATCTTGACTTGACATAATTTCTGTGTGATCTTCCTTCCAAGTGTTAGACTATTATTTAATGTACATGTGCTTTGATACCGATTGTTATAACTTACAAAAATACTGCGAGGGGGGTGAATCAATATTGCATCATATTTATTAATTTTCTTTCCTTTGCAACAAATTAAAGTTGCTTAGAAGTGCTTACTTAATTAACAGTACATGTAGAGCACAAAAAACTATCACAAACAATGAGGACACTAATCCTCTCAGGCACCAACCTATCATAGATAATGAGGACACGAACCCTCTGTGAGCTTCAACTCATTGTAGCACCACCCTTCAACTGTGAAATTAGTTTAAGAAATATTTTTACAGAACTGAACTTTTCTCTACGAAAATTGATCTTATAAGTCTCCGGTTCAATTTCTTTAAACAATTAAAAATCCTTTTTCTTCTCTTTTCATTTGCACATTAATCAAACAGAGAACATCCTAATTATACTATTTTTTTCTGAGTTCCTCTTCCTGTATGTGGACGCATAACAATTACATTGTGGACATATTTTGATGAGATCAAACTCGTGTGAGTTACACTTATGTCTAAATAAAGTATGTGGATGCATCGTAGTTACATCGTGGACACATTTTGACCAGAACACACTTCTTTCAGTTACATTTTTGTATAAATAAAGTATGTGAGTGCATGATAGTTACATTGTGGAAAAATCTTGACCAGATCAAAATCTAGTTACAACTAGACATTCCTTGACTAAATCAAACAGACCAAATATTCCTACAGATGAGCTCCATCTCATCTCCGACAACAAAACTTAGTCTTATCAGAGCATCTCTTCATGAATGATGCATCAACTCACATTCTGGTCTATAGAGCATCTACTGCGCAGATAGAATAAGAGCCAAAATCTCAAGTCACAAGTCTTCATCCTATCGCACTTGCCCTGGAGTTCCTTCATCCCATTACACTTGCCCTGTAGTGCACTCACCGAGTCTCTTTGTTCCTTCTGTCACATTCCATTCTGTTGCTTGTCACACAAGATTTATTTAGTTACATTCTACCGTGTCATTTGTTACACTAGCTCAAGGTTCTATCCAAAGTTTATTCTGCACTATCTCCACAACAATCTGTCATATTCCATTCTGTCACACTAGTTTCATCATGGCACACTCCTCTGCACTATTTGTTGCACTGGTTCAAAGTAACTTGCATATTTTCTTCTGCGCCATTAGCCCTTCTTTGCGCCATTGATCCGTTGGTCCTTCAATCCTTCCGCACACTTCTTATCTTTTTTATTGCACTATAACTGACCATGTCCATGACCACTTTGACATCAAGGAAAACATATGTGCAACATGTCTACCAAACTTAACCATGTTTATAGTCATTGTCATAGTCAACCATTACAAACCATGGCCATGGTCAACCATTGTGAACCATGGTCATTGTCAATTAATATATTATTAATTTATTAATGTATTACTACTTTAATAATGTATTTATTAAGGTATTAATACTTTATTAATGTATTATTTATGTATTAATTTATTAGTGTATTAATATTTTAGGAATTTGTTAATTAGTAATGCATTAATGTATTACTTAATTAATACATTACGTTATTAATGTATATATTATTTAATAAGTTACATTATACATTAATGTAAATTAATACTTTAATTTATACATTACATTAATGTAATAATGTATTGTTAATGTATTAATACTTAATAATGTATTACTATTTTATCAATGTCTTATTTTATTAGTGTATTAATACTTTATTAATGTTTTAATGTATTAATACTTTAGTAATGTATTAATTAATTAATACATTACAATATACATTAATGTATTAATGTCATCCATAGTCATGGTCAACTATGGTTACCACCACCATGGTCATGGTCAACCATAGTCATCTTTGGGAAACAACTCTTAGTTAACCAATGTCAACCATGGTCAAGGTCATTGAAGGTCAACCATAGTGAACCATGGTGAAAGTCTATTGAAGTTAACCATAGTCATGGTTAACTATAATTAAACATATCAACCATAGTGAACCTTTCTTTCCCAAAGTCAACCATATTCATGGTCAACCATAGTAATTTTCAATTAATGTATTAATATTTTAATACTCTATAATTAATGTATTACTATTTTAATAATATATTTATTAAGGTATTAATAGTTTAATAATGTATTTATTAATAAGGATGAAAATCAAAAAAACGCTCTGCAACTAGGGTTCTGTAACTTCCAGCCGTCTAGAACTGCGCCCATCTGATGGCCGCCCCGCAGGGGCCCCCAAACCACAAAGAGGGGACACCGTCCGGCGCCTCTTACAACCAAATCACCAACGGCAAGGATGCTGCACTGAGCACGAAAAGACCCACGTTCGAGACTCCTTCTGATCTGCGCGCGGCTCTCTTAGAGGAAGGAACCTTCAAGGACCATGATATGGATATTGATTCAGACAAGGGGACGGCTCCAGCAAAAGCGACGGCCCCTTGGATTCCCAGAAATTGCATCCCACAGGCGCCTCAGGCCCCAAAATATCTCGTAAGCTCACCACGCATAGAGGAACATAGAGGAACAAAAACAACAAAAGCGACGGCCCCTTGGATTCCCGGAAAGTGCATCCCACAGGCGCCTCAGGCCCCAAAATATCTCGTAAGCTCACCACGCATAGAGGAACAAAAACAGTACATGCGTGATAATGCTCTGGTAGGAAAGTTTCTAGGGCTATGGCCCTCCGAGAGAGATCTGATTAAATGGATCCAGTATTGGTGGAAGCCCAGGGGTCATTATGACCTACAGCTGGGGTCTAAAGGGTTTTTCACCATTATCCTTCATAACTTAGAAGACCAAAATCGGATATTTGACGGAGGACCTTACTTCTATAACTCGGCTGGTCTTTTCCTGAGATTTTGGACAGAAAAATTTAGTCCTGAGAAAGAGGATTTCGCCCACGCGCCGTTATGGATCAGACTGTACTCCCTCCCACAGGAGTTTTGGTTGGAAGAGGTACTGGCAGGTATCGGCAACACCATTGGCATCTATGTGAAGTCCTCTGAAGCTACCAAGCAGCGTAGATACACCTCATATGCGAGAATCTGTGTGTACTTGAACATAGCCAAGCCACTCCCAGGTTCCATTACGTTGGAGTACCATGACGAAGAATGGTCGCAAACCATTGATTATGAGCATATCCCCTTCCGCTGTAGGAAATGTCATGAACACGGCCATTTATTCCGGGAATGCCCACTCAATGCGGTTCACAAGGAGGGTGCCCCAGACACCGTCAAAGACAAGGAGGGCTTCGCTCAACCGGCAAGATGACGGCGTCAAGGTACCAGGAAGCAGCAATCCCAGGTAAGTAAGGACCCCTCCACTAGTAATAAATTTGCTATCTTGCAAGATCAACCTGAAAATCCCCTAAATAATACCATCCAGCAGCCCTCTCTCCAACAAAATGATCCACACTCCCCTCCCTTGCATAGCGTACCCCAAGCCGAGAACTAGTTTAAAGGCCACGCCCCTCAAAACAATGTGCCCCCTCCTACCAACCCGAGCCTGACTCAGGAACAGCCAGATCAGCCAGAAACAGATGACGACGATGAAGAAATGGAGTTAGAAGAACAATATTTGGTCGGAATAGATCTAGAACACCTTGAACACGCTTATCGACATCAAAATCTCTACACCATCCCCAGAGATCAGCTGAGAAAAGTACACAAAGTATTCCTCAACTCGTCAGCAGGGTCTTCGGCTAGAGCTAGCAAGGCCCTRGGTGTTCAAACCAGTCAATCTAAAACCCCAAGCAAAGTTYAGAAAGAAGAAAAGAAAAGAGGGAGGAAATCCACTAGCAAGCTCATACAAGAAATAGGAAATTTCATGGTGAACTCTGGACAGATTCACTTGATCTCGGACAGTTTCCCTCCTCTCCCCCCTCCTCCATCATCATGAATATTATCTCGTGGAATATTAGAGGTCTCAATGGTCGTAGCAAACAAAAAATGCTACGGGAAATGATCATAGCAGAAACACCAGATATTGTTCTATTGCAGGAAACTAAATGCACTTCTGAGGATATGGACAAGATGCTCCCCTACTGCTGGAAACAAGGTGGAATAGTCTCAGTAGATGCCATAGGAACTTCAGGAGGACTAGCCATCCTCTGGAACACCAACATCGTGCTTCTAAACAATTTCTGTGCCACCAAATGGTCCATTACTGCCGAATACAGACTCATTGGTTCAAATCGGCCTGGTCACTTAACTTGCGTATATGGCCCAGCGACCCCGGGGGATAAGCAAGCTTTTCTCCATAGCCTTCTCCACACACCCAACATCACCCATAGGGATAGGTGGATCATCAGCGGAGATTTCAATATCATCTGCACTCTGACGGAAAAAAAGGGAGGATCAAGGAGATTGGATCGGGACGCAAACGAATTCAACAATCTCATAGAAGATCTCAGCCTTATCGATTTGGAGCATAGTAATGGCCTATATACTTGGTCAAACAGGAGGACAGGAGCACACCAGGTCAATTGTAAACTGGAAAGATTCCTTACATCAGAAGCATTTCTTATGGAAGGAGTGGCCATGGATTCCACTATACTAGATCTCTCTGGGTCAGACCACTAGCCCATTCAGTTGTGGGTGGACGTCCAGGCTACGCCGGGCAAAACGCCCTTCTGGTTTGAACAGTTTTGGCTTGATCACCCTGACTTCCAAAAAAAAATTCAAGAGTGGTGGAGACAGACGGAAATCCCCTATGGCTCCAAAATGTATAAATTTCAGCAAAAACTCAAAAAATTGAAGCAAACACTTAAAAGCTGGAATAAACACACCTTTGGCAATATCTTTGACTCTCAAAAAGAGTTGAGCCAGCGGGAGATCCAGAGGATAATCAGAGATCAAGGCCTCACGAACGCTCTGAAAGAGCAAGAAATGAAGGTTAGCCAGCATTTGGAAACCAGGAAAAAACAGGAAGAAATCCTGTGGAAACAAAAGTCACGCATCATCTGGCTCAAGGAAGGGGAGCGCAATACAAAGTTCTTCCATCGTACTGCTATCCAGCGAAGGCATTCCAATAAAATTATGCATCTAACTTCAGAGGATGGAGCGATCATTCATTTCCACGAGGACCTGGAAAAAACTTTGATCAAGCACTTCCAGAATCTCCTAACAGAACCCATCCAAAACAGGGGTGAAGCTATCCAAAAAATTACAAGACATGTGTCGACCCTCATAACCGAGGAGAAAAATGCAGCCCTCCTTCACCCTATCTCAATAGAAGAAGTGGACCAGGCGCTTGAGGACACTCCCAAATGCAAAGCTCCTGGACCAGACGGCTTCACCAGTGATTTTTTTCACCACTGCTGGCCCATGATACGCACCGAGGTATGGGAGATCTTAGAAGATTCAAGGGCCTTGGGCCAAATTTTACAAGCCCTCAATGCAAATTTTATCACCCTTATCCCTAAAGAAGGAAACGCGCACAGGCCAGCGCAGTATAGACCCATAGCGCTCTGCAACGTCATCTACAAGCTCCTCACAAAATTGATAGCTAGAAGACTCAAGCCCATTCTACCAGCAATCATCTCCCCTGAGCAATCTGGTTATGTTGAAGGCAGACAAATCATGGACAACGTAATTCTAGCTCATGAAGTCATTCACTCCCTGCAAAAAACCAAGACCCCAGGTATGCTTCTCAAATTAGATCTCTCCAAAGCATTTGACAAGCTCAGTTGGGAGTTCATGCAGGCCATGCTTCTTGCTTTTGGCTTTGATCAAAACTGGGTAACCTGGATTATTAATCTCATTTCCTCGGCCTTCTTCTCCCTTCTTATCAATGGAGTTCCCTCAAAACCTTTCTCTCCCTCTCGAGGAATCAGACAGGGCGACCCCCTCTCCCCCTTTCTCTTCATAATCATGACCGAGGGCCTCAGCCGCTCCATCCATGCAGCCCTGGAAAATAATATTCTGACCGGTCTACCCCTTCATGGCATCTCTCCTCCTCTTTCGCATAGCCATTTTGTCGATGACACTCTTTTAATGGGTAGCCCCACTGTACGAGAAGCCGTCTCAATCCAGTCTATCCTTTCTTCCTTTTCAGAAGCCTCGGGTCTGGAATGCAATAAAGATAAATCCCTGATCTTCTTTTTCAACACCCCCCCTCAGATTCAGCGGCACATCTCAGATCTCCTTGGTTTCAAGCAAAGCTCCCTTCCGTCCAAATATCTTGGGATCCCTCTAATTGACAATGCCCTCAAAAAATCCTCTTGGGATCTTCTCCTTTCGTCCTTCTCTAAAAGATTGTCCTCCTGGACCTTCCGAGTTCTTAATCTTCCCAGCCGGCTTATCCTGCTGAAATCCATCCTCCAAGCCCTCCCGATCTATGCATTCTCCACCTTGGCGGCCCCTAAATTCATTCTCACAGCCATCAAATGCATACAAAGGAATTTCTTATGGCAAGGCCTTGCCAAAGAGAAGAAAATAGCGCTTGTAAGCTGGGACAAGCTATGCAAGCCAAAAAAACAAGGAGGTCTTGGCTTGAGAGATCCAGGTATAATGAACAAAGTACTCAGTGCCAAAATCTGGTGGAGGTGGATGAAACACCCCAGGGAGCTCTGGGCCAAACTTTGGAGGAAGAAATACACCCCGGGCCTGCCAGAGAATCGCCTCATTCGCTGGAATGGGGATGACCCAGGCTCCCTGATATGGACAGCGGCCAAACAGAATAGACAGCTGATCACGCAACATGCCTTCTGGGAGATAGGCAACGGGGAAACTGCCCTCTTTTGGAAGGACTCGTGGCATCAATGGCCAGCAATGAAAGATGAAGACTGGGCAACTGACATCTGCACTCAAGCGATGCAGGAAGGTTTGACCAAGGTAGCATACTACTGGAAAATTGAAAACACAGAGGCAAACTGGCGCTCTTGGCGAGTGGACAGAGAACACATGAATTTGGACCAGCACATCAACCTCACTCCTTTGCAAGCTGAACTGGCAAAGAGGAAAATCCCCAAAATTGAGGGAAATGACATCCTACACTGGGGCTATGGGGCACACGGCACCTTCAATACCAAAGAATCCTATTATCTTAAGACGCAGTCAAACCACCTTCCAGCGTCGCAAATTTGGCATAAAATATGGAGTCTCAAACACTGGCCGAAAATCACCCTTTTCCTTTGGTTGATCTCACACTCAAGTGTCTTAACCTGGGATAATCTACGGAAAAGGGGCTTTCTGGGGCCTTCTTTTTGCATTCTCTGTGGTAAGGCTGAAGAAACTTTAAATCACCTCCTTAACACTTGCCCATACACCAACCAAATCTGGGATCAAGCTGCCACCATTATGCGCACCTCGGACCGTGGCAGGGACAACCTCCTTGAAACAATTTTGAACTGGAGAGATTCAGCCTTCCACTCGCCTATCCTCAACCGCATTTGGTAGCTCCTTCCTGGATTTATACTCTGGAACACCTGGAAAGAAAGAAACCGCAGACTATTTAGGAACCTCTTTTCTCCTTGGCAGCAATGCTGGCTTCAATGTCATCGTAGCATCCTGGAAACCATTCACCTTCAGAACTGGTCTTGCTCCGACTCTTCCTGCCCCTCTTCTGAATCCCCTATCCTCCTCTCTTGGACCCTCTTACACCCTCCCCCCGCTCCCTCCTCCCACATCGTTCTACCGCTCCCTCTAGCCCCTCTTTCTGGTCCCCCCCACCGGAGGACTTCGTCAAACTCAACTTCGACGGTGCCTCTAAGGGAAACCCCGGAGCTGCAGGCTATGGGCTAGTCTTCTGCGATTCTCATGGTCACATTCTTGTCATAGGAGCAGGCTCCCTTGGACATACCACCAATAATGTTGCGGAATTATGGGGTCTGATCAAAGGCCTGCAGCTAGCCATAAAATACAATTACACAAAGCTCTTTGTAGAGGGGGACTCCCAACTTATCATCGGTCTACTGCGACGACTTGTAAATGGGCTAAATCCAGACAGTATCTCCCCCAGCTGGAGACTCTCTCATGGCCTCCAGACCATTGCAGGGCTCATCATCCCCACACACATCAGAAGGAAGGCAAACCAGGTGGCAGATGATTTGGCTAATTTGGGTACTACCTGGGGGGATTCAGACCTCCTCTGTACTGCTGAAGACGATCCTAACCACCACATCCTACATCACTGTATAAAGAAGGCCAGCACGGTGGATATCCCCCCGGATGGGGTGTTAGTGGGGGTTACGCGGCAGTCTATGGAGGCGGGTGACGGGCTACAAGACGTGGGGGCACGTGAAATGCTCGTGCCTCCCCCCAGCGCTTAAATGCTCCATAAGTGCATTTTGAATGGGTTTTAATGCACCCATTAACACAGCTGCTCCTCCTCTCGGGCTTCATAACATGCATTGCATCGTACTGTGTTTTGTTTTATGGAGCTGGTTGCTAGCAGAGCGAGCTCTGTTGTGGCACCGGCATAATCTTGGCTCTGTTTCCTCCGTTATTCTGTGCTCCCACAGCGTGCAGCTTGTCACCCTTGTCTATAGTCGTTGTTGCACCATGACACGCCTACGAGGGAGGCCAAGGCGAGGCTCGCCGTGGAAGCCTCGGCGTCCCTCTTTATCACGCTCTGCCTCGGCGTCCTCTTTGAGCTCTTCCTCTCGCAGCCATTCCTCTCGCAGCCAATCCGACCACCTCTCCTTTACCACGCGTCGCATGGAGCAAGATCACTCTCTTTCGTGGGCGCTGGTTCCCTCCGCTGTTTCTCCCCCCCCTCGTCAACCTGGCGACCCTCCGATGCCTCCCCCCCATCCCGAGCCCGACCCTCATCAGACTTCTCGAGGCACAGGACCTCTTCCCTGAGACGCCTCCACTCCAGAGCAGTTTTGGGACAGTATGGCCGCACTGTATGATTTGGTGTTTGGCATTCGCCAGGGCGTGGAAGACCTCAACTTCCATCTCCAGGAAACGGATGTCAAGGTCGACCTCTTCCTCAGCACCCTCGCCTCCCTACAAAACTCCCTGATCCCTAGACAGAACGAGGACTCTCCAGTCCAGAATCCGAGTGCGCCTCAAGAAGAAGCTGCAGACACGACCAGGGACAAAGTTATGGGCACAACGAAGGATAAAGATATGGGTGCAACTTCAGGAAGCAAAGTGGATTACATAGTGGACGATGGGGAAGGTGACAAGCATTGGGCTGACCAGATCACTTTCATAGAGGAGGAGCCATGGACAGAAGACATCCAACCCAAGTGGCCCGAGTATTCTTCGTATGTCTAGCTTATCAGTTAAGTTGCAGGTGTCTGCTGTTATACTGTCAATTTCCTATTGGTTTTGTTAAGTGTTTTAAGCACAAACAATATTACTTCCTTAGACAATAGAATAGCTGAACAGCTTGATAATTATGAGTTCAAGGACTGGTTTCCCCTCTGTTGGGGCAGTCCCTCTACTTCAGACTGAACATTATGTATTTTGTCTTGCTACCCTGTTTCTGAGAAGGTTTTAATATATTATACTTACTTATAAAAAAAATAATGTATTTATTAATGAATTATTACTTTAATAATGCATTATTAATCTATTACTTTGTTAGTGTATTAATACTTTAGCAATGTATTAATGTATTAAATAATTAATACATTACATTATTAATGTATTAATCCTTTAATAATCTATTACTTTATTAGTGTATTAATATTTTAGCAATGTATTAATGTAGTAATTAATTAATACATTACATTATTAATGTATCAATCATTTAATATGTTACATTATACACTAACTTAAATAATTGGGAATACAAGAAGAAACCATCATGTAGAATATCGATAATATTACAAATATTGTTACTTATAAATTTAAGGAGAATATGTGGTGTGATAAAGAATTAGAGGGTAAAAGAAAATTAAGATATTGGTGAAGCCTAATTTAGAAGATAAAAAATTACCTCTCAATTTTGAAAATCGAAAATAAGAAAATCAACATTGCTAAAATAAGAACAAACTCCCACAAGGTACACAGTGAAACTGGGCATTGGAAAACTCCCAAAACACCCTCGGATGAGAAAATTTGTTACCTTTGTGACACTAAGTAGAAGATGAAAAACACTTCCTCTTGGATTTCCCTCCATATACCCATATTAAATCCCAATTTAAAAATATCTCTCACATTATGGACCTTCCTAGTCCTCCTAAGTCGTCAAAACTATGGTGATCTTAGAAAGCTTCTCTCAATGTTTTTTTATCATAGAAATACAATTTTAGTGAAGTTGAAGTAATCTCTTACAGGTTCTTAAGGTCCAATAGACCAATTGGTCTCCATGAATGTTAATAATCATTATCATCAATACTTTAATTTCACCTTGTTAATCATCATCATCGACAAAGACCTTGTTCACTTCCAATGTGAAACGTTTGACATGGATGAAGCCTTTGGACCTTCGGGGTGAGTTGCAATGGTTCCTCTCTAGAGAGTGTTGTCATAGAAAATCACTCCCCTGATCTTCATGAGATTGATTAGTCACTTGTGGTAGTTAAGATAGTTCTCTTTGTCCACGTCCACGAATACAAAATCAAATGATCCGTTCATCTCTCGCAATAACACACACCCACTCAATTTATTAGTGTTTAATATTTCATCCACAAACCATCAAACTTTCCATATTACAAAAATTCTATTATCCTTCATATTACATACATTCTTTTCCATATTACAAAAATTCTATTATCCTTCATATTACATACATTCTTTAGAATTTTATCCATAAATGGCATAGTGGGGCCTTCTTTGAAGTCAATTTTGTGGCCAACTCCAACTATCTCAATGATAGGTAACCCCATCTCATAAGTCTCTCTCCTAGTGTCCATCGCGATTATCTGTCATGCCAACTTTCATCAATGAATTCTATAGCATGCAAACATTAAGTTTTGTTGTTTGGAAATCTGCTCATTGCATGAATAGACTAAACTAAGTTACTAAGTAGACAATTTAACTCTTATTCTCTAAATTTAAACAATAATAAGTGGACAATTTAGATTTTTAAGTTTGAAATAATTTTGTCCAAAGTTATGTTTCACAATGGATTGATGAATATAAAATTTTGTTTTTAGAAATAAAAGTGCATTGAAAATAACTCTAAATCATCAAAATTTTAAGAAACCAACAAATAACTAAAACTTTAATCCAATAAATGAATATTTCCTCTTATTCAGTGAGTCCACTATGATTATGAAAAGGGATATGAATTATCTTTCTTTCATAAGGTAAGGCAAGGGATGTGATGAGAAGTGAGTGACCGGTGTACACCCCAATCTTTATGGTGTTCTTGGCATTCTTCAGCTTCGGCAGAAGGCTCATAAATTGAGGTTCATATGAAGGAATGGCCATAAAGATCCTGTCACACCATGAAGAGTGATTTTCATGTATATCACCCATATGGAGAAATTCGAAGATAGAGAGAAATACGTGGGATTTACCAGGGAAGTTTAGTAGTCACTTCCTGAAGCTCCTCCAATGGCTCGAGCTCACGTTGGTACACGCTCGTTTCCAAACTATAATGCAGTACTATATTTATTAGCTAATCCTATGTTACGAGTAGATGAATATACTCCATTATGAAAATTTTAACCTAATTAATTAATAACTCTCCTGGATTTATGTAAAAATCAGAAAAGCAAGTGGGGGTGTGTAACACCCTTGTTTCCCTCAACTTGTAATTAATCACTAATTAGGATTACCATGCTGTGGCATGGGAAGAGAGTAAATATATTATTGTTTGAATTTACAATAACTCACTATGGGGGTGAAGCCTTGAAAATACTAGGCATGATATCATTAGAGGAAAGAATGTGAAAACTATAAGAGATCAGTTAATAAGAAAAGGACTTGTGGTTGAATCATCAACTACCCCATGAATGGAAGCATGGTCTAGCTATAGAAGGTCATCTTGAAGTACCACAGGGCCCTACATACCGAGACTGACCCGATTTTCCTTCTGACACAAGGAACAAGATAGGAGGGATGTGTGTGCAAGGCACGCCAGAGAATAAAAAAAAGAGTGGAGAATGCGATGAACTCACTAGTAGAGAAAGAGCCGAAGGCCACAAGATTGATGCTGAGGAAGAATATGATAAAGCTTGTTGAGGTCGTGACAAAGAGATAAATATCTAGGAGTATGAAAAGAACGGGACCTAAGAAGAAGGCAACGAGCTTCATGCTAAGGAAGCACCTGATAAACCTCGCGGAAGATGTGAAAGAGAAAGGATCATTGAGAATTGGCATAAATTCCCTGGTGATATCATGGCTTGGAATAGGGGTGGCCAGAGTGCTAAGAATGAATGCCTTTGAGCCTATGGTTGGGTGGAAAGGAAAACACCCATAGTGAGTTAGTTGGCTACAACCTATAATAGATAAGTATTCTCATATTCTGTGTATTTAAGATGTAATTGTGAATTAAAGTTGGATATCCTATGAATGTTGTAGGGATGTGCATGTTTTCTCAATGGTTATACTATATCCAGTTAATTCTGACTAATTGTGTATTTAAGAAAATAAGGAATTCCATGGCTTGTACATGTATATTCATGAGCCCCATGGTGGCTCAAGTTAAAATAAATCAATTGTGAATTTGTTGACCTTGGGCATTGCCTCACGTGTGGATGTCGAAACTCCTAGTCGTTCTGAAGGAAGGAGTATGTTAAGCTCAGGAGAGGTAGTGTATGTATGCACAGAGTCTCTGCGAGGTGGGCAGAGACCAAGAACGCCCTTAAGTTCTAGAGTTGATAAATGAGTGCAAGGGGTGCGCAGATGATTTCTCTAAGTGTTAAGTTCAGAAGAAATAACGCAAAATACCTAAGTACTTAAGGAGCTAACAAATATCATGAAGGATAGTGAGATTCAAGCCTCGAAAGGAGATATCCTTTCGTTTGGAATATGAATGGATGAGATTAGTTCGGGAGGAGCCGAAGTTCTTCATGATCATTGAATCTGGAGAAGGAACACGAGCGTTAACCCTTAGAGCCCTTCGAACTTCGTGGGTACGATGAATTGAGCATATTCATCGCACAAGAGGTTATTTCCCTGAAGCCCTGAAGTCTCGAAATTAATCTGGGCTGTAGATCTAAGGATGCCTGAGAACTATCCCGACCATTAGATCTACGATATAGTGAGCCTAACATTGACCACTCTGGAAGGAAAGAGGTTTGGTAACACCAAAACCCCTGAAGTCCCGAAGTTAATGTGGACCATGGATCTAAGGATCCTTTAGGATCTCTCACAGTCGTTCAATCATGGGGATGCATGTATTATGTTCAGATCATGTGGGGGCCCATGTGTCGAGTGACAACATTGCCAGGTGTCCCTCTTAGAGTGGTGCACACTAGGACCCAAGGGACCCTTGAACGAAATTTAGGAGCCATAGATATCTGGGGTCACATAGATACCCTCGGACCATCAAATTGAGGCTGTGGTCAGCCCGACGTTGACCGACTCCAAAAGAAAAGAGGAGTTTGCATCATAAAACTCCTGAAGAGCCGAGAGCCGAGGCAAATCTGAACCATCCAAGCCAGAGGGACAGGTGTTTTTAGATCCTACACTCTGGAGAGAAGTCACTCTAGGAGAATTGAAGTGTGAAGGCATGAGGATTTTCGAAAGACGGAGTCCTGAAGTCATCCCAACCGTCTGTTGGAAAGGGACGCGTGGCAGAAGATCTGCCATTTTGGAGAAAAGTCACTTGGGGAGAAATGTGAGTGTGTTGAACAATAACTCCCAAGGCCCAAATAGTTGGATTTCATCTAAGGTGTTCATCAGCTAAGGACAGGTGTCAACAGATCTTCCATTTTGGAAGATAGCCACTTCGGAGGAAAGTGGGTTCGCGTGAGTTGAGAAATCCCGAAGCCTGAACTATCCAAGTAAATCATGATGGTCAATCTGAGAGGGACACACATGAAACAAAAGTCGTCTAAAGCTCCAAAGGTAAGGAATCATCCTAGCCGTCCATCATTGGAACACATGGAGACTGGATATTTACTTAGGGGGAAAGTCACTACGGAGGAATTGAAGAGTAAAGGCACAAGAACTCCCGAAGGCTGAAGTATCAGAGTTCATCAGAACCTTCCATTGGAATAGGATGCGTGGCATGAAATCTATTACTTTGGAGTATTGGTACCCCAAAAGAAGGAACATGGAGGAGTGTTGACTGCAAGTTGCCCGAAGCGAGGCAAAGCATAGATATCGACCGTTGATCAGGGAAAACACGTGGTGCTCGATCTATAACTCCAGGTATGGAGTACTTCAGAGGAAAGAGGTGTTTGGAGCGTTTGAAACTCCCAAACACCGAAGGCTCGAAGTAAATCGTAGTCATTGGTTGTGAAATAAGTGTGGACCATAGATCTAGTCTGTTTGTGTTAGCGAGCTCGGAGTTTGGTAGATTCAGAGTCAGGTGTGTCGAGAACACCTGGAGCCCGAACTTCCGAAGCACTATTTCATTTGGTGCCTGGGTGCAACTCGAGGTCATATGAAGGAAGGGGCCTAGCATGGAAAGCTAGCGCCTGTTGTTAAAATCCTTCAAAGGGGCCAGGAAAGAGCCCAGGGGTTTGGAAGAACCTACACTTTGGTGAAATGGGACCCTAGAGAGAGTTAAGGGAAACAAAATTTTGATACTCCACCTCTTAAAAAATCACTTAGGGGTCGAGTGTGTTACAGGGTGAGACTAACCTGATAGAGGGCATCGCTCTACAATAGACTTTTGTGATTCATTTTATGGTGGATGGAAACTTTTCTCTACTCATGTACTTGGGTTGAGTCTGCCTTTACGTATGTTGAGTGGTATTTCCTCACAACTTAAACACAATTGATCCATAACTACGAGAAGAAGATGAGGAATTTGCCCCAATGATTATGTGGTGATATGTTATGGTAACAAAACTTTATTGTATGCTGTAAGGCTCATTGCATGCATGGTACTGCTAACATTGATGTTTTATTATGATGTTTTCCCTTGTGTGATTTTAAATTTTCAAGGGTAAAATCTGGTTTTCCCATATGGATTTCTAGGGTAAAATCCTTTTTTCAATTATGAGTTTGAATTTATTTATGAGTGGTAGAATTTAATTCGTTGTTGCCTCTTCATATTTTTTTTAAATGCAATTGTTAATGGAATCCACAACCATGGTTGGCCACTGGAGTTTAAGGGATGTGTATTTTTAGTTGTGAATAATGGTAGTTGGTAATTATTTTCAACCGTGATGGCTCTAGGACCAAGAACAAGTCACTCCAATTCACTCAAACATTGAATCCCAATAGAAAAATAATTTAGACCGTCGATTATTTGAGTGAGGGAGATTGAGGGTTGTGATAAAAGAGTCATTTCATTCTCATCTATGTTTCTAATTCCAACTCATGGAATTTAGTAGGTAATCCATTAGTTTCAGACCGTTGGGTGTTTTTCTTGCTTCATAGACTTGATCTCTTTTCCCCTCAGTCATCTTCATTGCCTCGAACGATATTCTCAATGCTTGAGCCGAATTAAGATTACATGGGTCGTTCTCTCATGGATAAACTCGCTTATTCTTGTGCTTGTACATTCTCATCTTCCATATTTGGTTGAATTTCTTCGTTACCTGGGAAGACGGTGAGATTGTATATGCCATATACATTCCCCCTAGCCCAATCTTGTTAAATATAATGTAACCTCAACAGTCTGACTGTACACTGCCAGCTGTATTGGACAACTGTACTTTCTATTTTTGTCTTGCTTGAGCCTATTTATCTCAGCTATTTCCCACTGCATTGTAACTTCTTCATTATCTTCAGTTCTTCTTACATTCTAATATACTGTTTTCTGTTCTATATTTCTCTCTGCATTTCTTGCCTCACAATTTATCATGGTATCAGAGCTACAGTAGTAAGCCTCTTCACACAGGCTGGAGAGCAACACAATCCTCACAGCACAGAGCTTACATGGATCTTGAGAAGCATTTGACACAGTCTTTTTCACAAGGATTGGAAAGTTGTTCGTCATACTCTCGAAACATCCTCACAGGAAAATTCCACGAGGAAGAATATTGTCATATGCTCAAAGATCAGCGTAGGAAGCTTGCAAAGGAAGCAGATCATACAACGCTCGGAAGATCGAGGAAGAAGAGATCGAGAAAGAAGAAACTTTAAAGATTCTTGTACTTTTTTCAAGAATCATCAAAGATTGCGGAAGAAGAGCTGTAGGATGGAAGAACATTTAAAGAACTTGTAGAATTCGTTCAAATCATTAAAGATTCCTACAGAAGGTAGAATCATTTAACGTTTTTCGAAATTCACTCAAATCTATCAAAGATTTTAGCAGAGAACAGAGAACACGTGAAATTCTTTCAAATCTTTGAAAGATTCACAAATTTTTCTTCTGCAGGAGAAAATTCCATCAAATTCAGCAAAGATCACGTCTACTATCCATAGAACAGCCATTGAGGCCATAAGATTTGTCCTGCGAATGTATCTAGAGTGGGAAACCAGTTCAGAAGGGATGGAGAGAGCGCGGAAAAGACAAAATAATTTCAGTCGTCAGATCTTGCACAAAGGACTGACAGCCGTTCGATCAGCGAGAAAGTGCATGAGGTTTAGTCCTCTCCAACACCAAGGAGAAATTTTCGACTTCTGAAGTCGCGAAATCCCGACATCATCTGGATCATCCATCAAGCAACACGTGGCGAGATCTTGACATTTCGTGACTCATAGGTGTAAAGGTCAGAATATTGCCATGACAATTCGCGAATCACGAAATCACAAGTCACTTTGGACCGTTGGATCAAGAAAGATCGTGAGCCGTCGATCTTATCCCATCGCAAAATCGGGAATCGGGAGTTGGACGCGAAAAGGTGATTGCACTCCAAAAACTCTGATACACGATATCGCAAAATCCCGAGAGGACTTGTGAGTCGTCCATCTTAGAGGACCGGTGGCAGAAGATCCAAGTGTCATCAAATCGACATATTGGAGTTCACGGTTTTGAAAGACCGTTGCAACATGAGTTCTAAACTCGCGAAATCGCGAGTCACGAAATAGCGATAATATCGCAGTCGTCCGTTTGTTTGGACACATGGCGGACATCGAGGAAACCGTCGGCGTTTCGACAATCACGGTTTCAAGTTGACAGAAACTTTGGCGTCGCAAGTCGCAAAATCACAATTCACGAAATAGCGATAAGATTGCAGTCGCCCATTTGTTTGGACACGTGGCAAACATCAAGGAAACCGTCGGTGTTTCAGCATCTGGGGTTTCAAGTTGACAGAGAGGTTGTGTCAATGGAGCATCGCAATCGCGATATCACGAGGAGAATTCAGGACTATCCGATATAGAAGGACGCGTGGCGGAGATCAAAGCATTCAGGGAAAGTCCCGAAAGGAAAGAGCCATCGGCAAATCAGAGATTGGGGAATCGAGGAGTTAGAAGAGCTCGTCATCAAAAATCACAAAATATCGATTCGCGATATCTCGACAAGATCTGGACCGTCAGATCATCAGAAGATCTGGATCGTTGAATTGTCTAAAGGCAACTTTTTGCATTTCGGCGATTTGAAAGACAAAAAACAAGAAAAACCCGTAGCGCTTTAACACAAGGCGCGTGGTCACATTGCATGGTGAATAAGGCCAATTCAAGGCCGATAAGCTCTTTTTGGCCATCGTCAAATCAACGTTTCGGTGATCGGAGGTAAATACAAAAAAAAAAATTCCTCTGTTTTTTCTGCAATTTTTTTTTATGGTGTCGTCCAACAGTTTAGGACCAACTCAGGGTCCAATTCTTCTGGGAAAGAATTACGAGTTTTGGTCTCTTCGAATGAGGTCATTCTTGCAAGCACAAGAGTGCTGGGAGCCAGTGGATCTTGGATATGTGGAGCCAGATCCAGCAGCCCTTGCTGCCATGAAAAATCCACAACCAATTTCTCAGGCAACACTGAGGACCAAAGAAAACAAAGTTAAGTTTTGGATTCAAAATTATGTGGATGACTCAATTTTTTCAAAAATCACAGGCCCTGGTACTTCAAAACAGGCCTAGGACATTCTTAAATCTTCCTACCAAGAAAATGACAAGGTCAAAACAGTTAAACTGCGGACCTTGAGGACACAATTCGAGACTCTAAGGATGACAGAGTCCGAAAATGTGGATCAGTTTATGACCAAAGTCATAGGAATCATGAACCAGATCAGATTGACTAGCGAAGACATCACTAATCAACGCATTGTTGAGAAAATTCTCAAAAGTTTACCTAAGAAATTCGAAATGGTTGTAACAACAATCCTTGAATCCAAGGATCTGTCAAGATTTTCAACAGAAGAATTAATAGGTTCTCTGGTGACACATGAGACCAGACTACATCTCACAGATGAGTCAATCTCCAATGCTTTCAAAACTCAATTCTCCTTTAGCAGAGGGAGAGGCAGAGGAAGAAGCAGAGGTCACCAAAGAAGAGGGAGCAATCAAAATAACTCTCACTCCAGTGGAGTTAATAGACAACAATATCCGAATCAAAATTTCCAAGGTCAAAGAAATCAGCAACAAAATCAACATCAGAATTTCTATCCTCAAAGAGGAAGAGGGAGAAGGTGAAATGAAAAATCAAGCATACAATGCTATTACTGCAAAAAGTATGGGCACTATGAATCTGAATGCAGGAAGAAGCAAGTAGATCAGCTCTTAGGCAGAGCACATGTGTCAAATCACACGGGAGAAACCTCAGGAGTATGTTTCTCTCATGCCACAAGACTGAAGAACAACCTAAAGATCTCTGGTTGCTAGACAGTGGATGCAGCAATCACATGACAGGTAACAAAGAATTACTTTCATGGATTGATTCTTCAATCTCATCTGATATTACACTTGGAAATGATTTCTTAGTCAAAGTGCAAGGAAAAGGAACTTTTCCTATTCTTACTAAATAGAATGTAAAGAAAGACATAAACAATGTCTATCATGTTCCAGATCTGAAACATAATTTGCTAAGTGTAGGACAGCTCATTGAACATGGCTATAAGGTAATTTTTGAGGGAGCATATTGCAAAATATATGACAAATACCCCAGCAGAAAATTGATTTTTGAAATCCATATGATTCCAAATAGGATGTTTCCCCTTACCCTCAGAACTACAAATTTGAGTCAACCATATGCACAGAGTGCATCAACCCTGAATGAAACTGTGGTTTGGCATACAATATTTGGACATCTACAATTTCAGAGTCTAAGTCATCTCCATAAGAACTCCATGGTCAAAGGTCTACCTATCTTTAAAGAGCAAATTCCCCCATGTGAGTCTTGCATACTTGGAAAACATAAGAGAACTAGTTTTCCACAGTCTTCCAATCAAGCCAAACAACATCTTTAAATTGTTCACACTGACCTATGTGGACCAATGAAAACAGATTCAATAGGTGGTAGCTTTTACTTTCTAACATTTATTGATGATTTCAATAGAAAAATATGGATCTATTTTCTCAGACACAAGTCTAAAACTTTTGCAAAATTCAAAGAATTCAAGGCAAAAGATGAAAATCAGAGTGACAAATATATCAAAGAACTTAGGTCAGATGGAGGAGGAGAATACAACTCCAGAGAATTTGCAAATTTCTGCAAATCTCAAGGCATCATCATGCAAACAACAACCAGATATTCTCCACAACAAAATGGAGTGGCTGAAAGGAAAAATCAGACAATAATGAATATGGCAAGAACACTTCTTAAAGAGAAAAGTCTGTCAAATACTTTTTGGGCTGAAGAAGTAGCATGCTCAGTTTATCTTTTAAATAGATCACCAACAACAAGTCTAAAGATGAAAGTTCCCCAAGAAGCATGGAGTGGAACAAATCTCAATGTAGCACATCTAAGGACATTCAGATGCATAGCATATGATCACATACCTTCCGAATTAAGGAAGAAACTTGATGACATAAGTGAGAAATGTATTTTCACTGGATATAGTGAAACATCTAAAGCATACAGGCTTTATAATCCAATCTCAAAGAAATTAAATCTTAGCAGAGATGTAAAATTTCTGGAAAATCAATTCTGGAATGATTCAGAAAATCAACAGATGGACAATCAACATCCATTGCTGCCAAGTTCTGAAAACACAGAAAATTCAGAACAACAAATACCTCAAAATACTCTTCCAAGATTGCAGGTACAAAGACAACCTGAAAATGCTCAGGATAACTCAACTTCCAGTAGAGAATCATTCTTTCAACCACAGAATCAGAGAACTCGAAGTTTGAGAGAAATCCATCAGCAGTTGGATGACTTTGAACAACATAATCTTTTTGCTTTAGTGGCATGTCAACCTACATCCTTTAAGGAAGCAACTAAGGAGCCACATTGGGTTCAAGCCATGAACCAAGAAATTGACTCCATTGAGAAGAACAAGACATGGGATCTTGTTGATTTTCCAAGTCACAAGAAGAGTATTAGTGTCAAGTGGGTTTACAAAACTAAACTCAATGAAAAAGGGACGATTGAAAAAAACAAGGCAAGACTTGTTGCCAAAGGATTCTCACAACATCCAGGTACCGATTATGGTGAAACTTTTGCTCCAGTAGCAAGATTAAATACTGTAAGGACTCTATTGGCCATAGAAGCAAAAAAAAAATGGCAAGTATACCGGATGGATGTCAAGTCAGTATTCCTAAATGGTTTCTTAGAAGAAGAAGTTTATGTTGATCAACCACCTGGATTTGAAGTCCAAGAGCACCCAGCCAAAGTATACCGGTTGAAGAAAGCCTTGCATGGCTTAAAGCAAGCTCCAAGAGCTTGGTACAACAAAATTGACACTTATCTGACAAAAGTGGTTTCAGCAGAAGCCAAAATGAGCCAACTCTTTATACCAAAACAGATCATCACGGTAAAATTTTGATTGTATGTTTATATGTTGATGACATGATCTATACAGGAAATCTTGAGTTAACAGATTTTAAACATGTCATGCAATCTGAGTTTGAGATGACAGATCTTGGCATAATGAAATATTTTTTAGGAATTGAGGTTCATCAATCAGCCAAAGGCATTTTTGTCTATCAGCAAAAGTATGCAGCAGACATCATTAAAAGATTTTGCATGGAAGGATGCAATCCAGTAGAAACCACCATACCATTAGGCACAAAATTGAGCAAGAATGATGAAGGACCTACAGTGGATTCTACATTATACAAAATTTTAGTAGGCAGTTTATTGTATCTTACAGCAACTAGGCCTGACATTATGTATGCAGCCAGCCTTGTTTCCAGATTCATGGAATCACCCAAAGATTCTCATTGGAAAATGGAAAAACGAATTTTGAGATATGTTGCAGGAACTCTCAATTTTGGTTTATGGTACACTAAAACTGATAGTAATCAGCTTTCTGGTTACACAGACAGTGATTTTGCAGGCAACCTAGATGACAGGAAAAGCACATCTGCACATGTTTTTCAACTGGGCACAAACCTCATCTCATGGGCATCGAAGAAGCATCCAATTGCTTCAATATATTCTGCAGAGGCAGAGTATGTCACTGCTACCTCATCTTCTTGTCAAGTTGTGTGGCTGAGAAGAATATTAAAAGATATGTCACATACAGAAAAGGATCCAACTCCTATTTTCTGTGACAATACTTCAGCAATTGCTTTATCTAAGAATCATGTGTTTCACAAGAAGAGCAAACACATTGACACTCGTTTTCATTTCATACGCGAGCTAGTCAATAATGGTGACATTGCACTACAATTCTGTGGTACATGAGATCAGCTTGCTGATATCTTTACAAAGCCACTGGGAAAGTCAGTTTTTGATTTTCAGAGACAACACTTAGGCATAATCAGTGCTAATGTTTGTAACTGTTGAGTTTAAGAGGGAGTGTTAAATATAATGTAACCTCAACAGTCTGACTGTACACTGCCAGTTGTACTTTCTATTTTTGTCTTGCTTGAGCCTATTTAGTTTAGCTATTTCGCACTGCATTGTAACTTCTTCATTATCTTCAGTTCTTCTTACATTCTAATATACTATTTTTTGTTCTATCTTTCTCTCTGCATTTCTTGCCTCACAATTTATCAAATCTTAGATAGTTGGGTCGATTTCTTCTTTTACTTAGGAATTTCAATTAGTTGTTGAGTCATTTTTTATGTGTCGTACAAACATCCCAGGCGCCATACATCCATTCCCCATTGCACTTCATTCCTCGGCTGGTTAATTTCTCATCCCCATGGTCATATGGTCTATATATGAATTGTGGAGTTACCTTGTTACTTGTGTCGACTTAATTCACGTCCCTTCAGTTGGTCAACTTTCAACTTTCAATAGCCTGGTGAATAAGAGAATGGCAGAGATGGAGATTCAATTGTCGTCAAATCTACAACACATTCAATTTCCTTTAAACTCCAAATGTTTAGATTATTCTTGTTCGATCTCAATGTTCAAACCCAAATATGTAGATGGAGTGTGCCACTGGATCTCCAACCAATTTATTTTTGAGTGGACACCAATATATATAATGATAAATGAGATTTTGGATATGTATTTATCTGTAGTGTTTATTGATGTGTTTGGATCTTTTCTTGTTTGTTTGGGTTTGGTATTTTCATAATAAGACACACAAGCTAAGCATGGCTGCCTTGACAAGTAAATAATGAAATATAAATCTTGGAGGATGAGGGTTGTGTTATGTCAAAAGTAAATGCGAATGTTGGGTGGCTAATAATGTTATATGAAAAAAACAATAAGAGAAGCTAGAGTGATAGAGAAGCACAACAAAATTTTAAATAAGGATGATGGTTTAAAACTTGGCAATAGCTAGAGACCAATAATAAATCAATTGAAAAAATATCAACAATAGAATATAACAATGAGTCTAGAGAATAATGTCCAATGAGAAGAGTCTTCCTCACCATAAAAACGTAACAAATCTATACTAATCAATTGAATCTCTTTGTTACTTATTCATCCCATCCATTTCATGGACATCCCTTGAACATGGACTCTTCTATATGTTTGAAATGTTGAAAAACTCAAGAACCTGGGTTTTCTTCTTATATAAAAAGAGGTCCCATAATTCAACCCATCTTTTTTATCACTAAAATCTCTTTATGTATGTCACTCAAATTTGTCAATACACTTTTTCTTTTGTTTTTTGGATTTTACATTTTTTTTTTAAGATATTGAAAATACATTGGATAGATATTTAAAAATAGATATAAATTGCTTCAAACTTGATCCTTATATATATATATATATATGGAAATAGATATTAGGAAATGATTTCCACATAAGCTGGTCCTTTAAGAAAAGGTTTCAAATAGGGTCACGAATTGGATTATGAACATTGAAAGTACAATTTTTTGATGTCAACTTTGTCAATAAGCAAGGCATTTATAAGACTTATGTCAAACATGAGTTTATTTAGAAGGAAAAAATGAAATAAACCCAAACACAAAGAATGACAACCATTTGGGTAGCATTTATCTGATGATGAAGAGGCACATAATGCAAATAAGTAGTTGACAACAATTTTAGCCACATTGAAAAATATGAGCCCTTTTCATTGGATAGAGAAATAAACAATAATACTAGGCTTTCCCCTTATGGTGGTAGTAACAAATGAAACTCCATCAAAGGGAATGAAGAACCTCCATCAATTTGACAACTAATCAATCATCATGGAACCTTGTTTAAAGGGTGGATAGAGGTTGAAAAGAAGAAAGGGAAAATTGATGATTATTTTACTCCTTAGCATTTGAAAATGAATAAATGATATTAAAAAAAAAATGGAACTTGGAGTTTCCATTTCAAATTGGAATGAGGTAATAAGTGGATACAGTTTCTTGATAGTCCATTTTTTCTAGTAAGGAAAAGTTTCACTTTTTCATTCGTTTTTTCTAAATTTACTTGATATGGATTGTTTTGAAATAGATCAAAATCCCCAAAGAAATGGTTTTAGGAAAGAATTTCTACAAAATTGAGTTGAATTTTTCCACCTATTAATTGTTGGGTTAATGTTACTATGTCATAGATTAGTTACGATAAATTTGATACAATCAATGATGAGTTTACCATTTATAGGAGAAAAATGCCTTCATCAACATATTCTTTAGCCTGCATGGTGAAATTCACCAAGGTGAGTAAAAATATATCTTTGAAAATTGGTTTTCCTGACCAAAGCAGATGGATATAAAGAAAAAGTGTATCATGTGTACAAGTTTAAAGAGGGGAATGTTACATTTGTTAAGATAACCTTGATACAATCAATAATGGATTTATTGTTTAAGGTTTATGGGCCCATTGTATTGGGTAACTCATGGTATTTTCCATAATATTAGCATGTGATGAAGCCTATTTAAAGACTTAAAGAAATCCGTTGTAAAGACTCAGCAGTAGTCTTACATTAATTTACTTCTTTCTAAAATTCCTCCAACTTTTTCAAATGTTGTAAAACTAAACTTTGAAATTTCCATTTGGATTTTACTCCAAAACTTTGAAATTTCCATTTCAATTTTACTCCAATTTTAAAGTATTACATTGATGAGAAAAAAAAGAAAAAAAATTGGAAAACACAATTCTACTATAATATCAACTTAATGCAATTAATGTAATGAAGCCGCCCAACTTCCCTTTTTTCCTTATTAGATGATAAGTGGAAAACAAGAAAAATCACAATTTTATTTTAAATATTAACTTAATATAATCAAACATTTCAAATCATAGTAAATGGAACTATGAATCATTAAATATTTGTGGATAATAACTAGAGATTATGATAGTTCATATTTCCAGATAAACGTTGATAACCTAAAAAAAACAATCAACAATAGATTTAGAATACAATTATATATATCTAATGAACACTTAGATAGATTTGGTATTATCATGAATAGATCTGAAGCATAATTATATAGCTTTCCAACCCACATGAATAGATAGCTAAAAGATCTAGATCTGAAATACACTCAAACATATCTAAGATAACTAATAAAAAAATCGATAATGAAAGAATAATAGAACAAGGAAAAACTACTGGCAAATGATCAATATTTATTTCTTATTAAGAAATAGATACATCAACCTTCAACTCTACTCCTTCTGCTTCATCTCTACTCTTTCTTGCACCTTTTATGTGAGAGCAACGATACATATATAGGCTCTCATATAAGAAGATAGAATAATGTCGAACTCTTTAGAAGAGTACATTCAGGAAGTTTTAAGGATTCAAGAAATATAATTATTTTATTATTTGGTCTCACATACAACAATCTCCCACTTGAGACCAAATTTAAGCCTCTGCTATAATTTCTATCTCCTTGCTACTCATCCAATCCCAAAATATCTTCATCATGTTTGCATGAGACCAACTAAGGTTCTACAAAGCTCCTGCTCATTTCTTAGCAAAATATTTGTTAACATATTAGCTAGATTGTATTTTGTGTGTATTTTCTCCAATTGCAGTAGCTCATCATGTAGAACTTGGTGAATCCAATGATATCTAACATCGATGTGTTTTGTCTTAGAATGGAAGGAAATACTTTTAGCAATATAGATTTCACTTTGTCTATCATAATTCAACACATACTTTTCTTGTTGCACACCTAGTTCCTCTAAAAACCTCCTCATCCAAGACATCTCCTTGCATGCATCAGTTCTTTCGTTATACTTATCCTCCATGGTATAAAGATCCACCACCTTTTGTAATCTAGATTATACCCATGAGACTGCAACTCTTGCAAAAGTATAGATGTAGCATGTTGTGGATTTTCTAGAATCCATGTCACCTCCCATATCAACATCAACATCTATAAATCCTTCCAACAAGGTATCAATACCTTGAAATCACAAACAATAATCAATTGATTCTCTAATATATCTTAAAATCCATTTAACTGTATTCTAATGCTCCTTTCCTACATTTGCAAGAAATCTACTTACAACTCCCACTCAATGTGCAATGTCAGGGCGAGTGCATACCATTGCATACATTAGGCTTCCTACTGCTGAAGCATATGGAATTTTGGAAATTTCTTCTTTTCCTTCAATACTAGTGGGGAATTTATTAGATGTTAATTCAATATGAGAAGCAAGTTGTGTACTTACAGGTTTTTCATTAGCCATATTAAATTTTTCCAATACTTTTCCAAGGTATTGTTGTTGTGACAACCATAGTTTCTTTCTTTTCATGTCACATATAATTTGCATCCCCAAACTTTGCCTTTCTCATCCTAAATTAATCATTGCGAAGGTCTTGTTTAATTCTTCTTTTAACGTGGTAATCATCAACTTATATTTTCCGAAAATCAACATGTCATCAAAATATAATAATAAGAGAATTAAATTACCATTTTTGTCTCTTTTAATATACACACAATGATCTACATTTATCCTTTTAAAACCATGATCAAGCATAAAAGAGTCAAATTTCTTATACCATTGATGAGGGGCTTGTTTCAACCCATATAAACTCTTCTTCAACTTGTAGACCAAATTTTCTTTACATTTTTCAATAAACCCCCCTAGTTGCTCCATATATATCTCTTCTTCCAAATTTCCATGTAAGAAGGTTGTATTGACATATAACTATTCCAATTCTAAATATAGATAAATGATAAGACCAAGTACTACTCGTATTGATGACATTTTGAGAACTTGGGAGAATTTTTTTTGTAAAATCAACACCTTGTTCATGCTCAAATCCTTTCACAACTAGCCTTGCTTTAAATAATTGTTGATTTTCCTTGCCTTCATGTTTTACTCTATACACCCACTTTTTCTTTAAAACCTTTCTCCCTTTTGTCCTTCCAACCAAATCCCATGTCTTATTATCATGTATGGATTTTATCTCTTCTTGCATGGCCTTTTTCCATTTGATACCATTTTCTCCTTCACATGCTTCCTTAGAACAAGAACGTTCACCTTTGTTAAGAACCTGAATAGATCTACAAATATAATCACCACAAATACTGAATACACAATATATCCACAAAGGAAGATAGAAGAAACCACACTTTATTATTACCAACCCCTTAAGGTAGGGCAACACCATACAATGGATCCTATTATGGAAGGGATCCTCTCCTGTTCACTTGCCTCTTCGAGGGGGCAACCTCCTGATGAGCTTCAACTCCAAATACAATATTTCTCTTCATATCTCATTACATTGCTTGAGCCCCTTTAAATAGTGCTACCACCACCTAAGAACATTCTAGAGGAGGAA
>JASDQU010435719.1:38690-56792 GCA_032191745.1 Picea mariana
CGGTGATGAAGAAATGGAGTTAGAAGAACAAGATTTGGCCGGAATAGATCTAGAACACCTTGAACATGCTTATCGACATCAAAATCTCTACACCATCCCCAGAGATCAGTTGAGAAAAGTACACAAAGTATTCCTCAACTCATCAGCAGGGTCTTCGGCTAGAGCTAGCAAGGCCCTGGGTGTTCAAACCAGTCAATCTAAAACCCCAAGCAAAGTTCAGAAAGAAGAAAAGAAAAGAGGGAGGAAATCCACTAGCAAGCTCATACAAGAAATAGGAAATTTCATGGTGAACTCTGGGCAGATTCACTTGATCTCGGACAGTTTCCCTCCTCTCCCCCCTCCTCCATCATCATGAAGATTATCTCGTGGAATATCATAGGTCTCAATGGTCGTAGAAAACAAAAAATGCTACGGGAAATGATCATAGCAGAAACACCAGATATTGTTCTATTGCAGGAAACTAAATGCACCTCCAAGGATATGGACAGGATGCTCCCCTATTGCTGGAAACAAGGTGGAATAGTCTCAGTAGACGCCATAAGAACTGCAGGAGGACTAGCCATCCTCTGGAATCCCAACATTGTGCTTCTGAACAATTTTTGTGCCACCAAATGGTCTATTACTGCCGAATATAGACTCATTGGTTCAAATCGGCCTGGTCACTTAACCTGCGTATATGGCCCAGCGACCCCGAGGGATAAGCAGGCTTTTCTCCATAGCCTTCTCCACACGCCCAACATCACCCAGAGGGATAGGTGGATCATCGGCGGAGATTTCAATATCATCCGCACTCTGACGGAAAAAAAAGGAGGATCAAGGAGATTGGACCGGGACGCAAACAACTTCAACAATCTCATAGAAGAGCTCAGCCTTATCGACTTGGAGCATAGTAATGGCCTATATACTTGGTCAAACAGGAGGACAGGAGCACACCAGGTCAATTGTAAACTGGACAGATTCCTTTCATCAGAATCATTTCTTATGGAAGGAGTGGCCATGGATTCCACTATACTAGATCTCTCTGGATCAGACCACTGGCCCATTCAGTTGTGGGTGGACGTCCAGGCTACGCCGGGGAAAAATCCATTTCGGTTTGAACAGTTTTGGATTGATCACCCTGACTTCCAAAAAAACATTCAAGAGTGGTGGAGACAGGCGGAAATCCCCTATGGCTCCAAAATGTATAAATTTCAGCAAAAACTCAAAAACTTGAAGCAAACACTTAAAAGATGGAATAAACACACCTTTGGCAATATCTTTGACTCTCAAAAATATTTGAGGCAGCAAATGGGGGAGATCCAGAGGATGATCAGAGATTAAGGCCTCACGGATGCTCTGAAAGAGCAAGAAATGAAGGTTAGCCATCTCTTGGAAACCAGGAAAAAACAGGAAGAAATCCTGTGGAAACAAAAGTCACGCATCGTCTGGCTCAAGGAAGGGGAGTGCAATACAAAGTTCTTTCATCGTACTGCTATCCAGCGAAGGCATTCCAATAAAATTAAGCATCTAACCTCAGAGGATGGAGCAATCATACATTCCCACGAGGACCTGGAAAAAACTTTGATCAAGCACTTCCAGAATCTCCTAACAGAACCCATCCAAAACAGGGGTGAAGCTATCCAAAAAATTACAAGACATGTGCCGACCCTCATAACCGAGGAGCAAAATGCAGCCCTCCTTCACCCTATCTCAATAGAAGAAGTGGACCAGGCGCTTGACGACACTCCCAAATGCAAAGCTCCTGGACCAGATGGCTTCACCAACAATTTTTTTCACCACTGCTGGCCCATGATACGCACCGAGGTATGGGAAATCTTAGAAGATTCAAGGGCCTCGGGACAAATTTTACAAGCCCTCAATGCAAATTTTATCACCCTTATCCCTAAAGAAGGAAACGCGCACAGGCCAGCACAGTACAAACCCATAGCGCTCTGCAACGTCATCTACAAGCTCCTCACAAAAATGATAGCTAGAAGACTCAAGCCCATTCTACCAGCAATCATCTCCCCTGATCAATCTGGTTATGTCGAAGGCAGACAAATCATGGACAGCGTAATTTTAGCTCATGAAGTCATTCACTCCCTGCAAAAAACCAAGACCCCAGGTATGCTTCTCAAATTAGATCTCTCCAAAGCATTTGACAAGCTTAGTTGGGAGTTCATGCAGGCCATGCTTCTTGCTTTTGGCTTTGATCAAAACTGGGTAACCTGGATTATTAATCTCACTTCCTCGGCCTTCTTCTCCCTTCTTATCAATGGAGTTCCCTCGAAACCTTTCTCTCCCTCTCGAGGAATCAGACAGGGCGACCCCCTCTCCCCCTTTCTCTTCATAATCATGACCAAGGGCCTCAGCCGCTCCATTCATGCAGCCCTGGAAAGTAATCTTCTGACCGGTCTTCCCCTCCATGGCATCTCTCCTCCTCTTTCGCACAACCAGTTTGTCGATGACACTCTTTTAATGGGTAGCCCCACTATTCGAGAAGCCGTCTCAATCCAGTCTATCCTTTCATCCTTCTCGGAAGCCTCGGGTCTAGAATGCAATAAAGATAAATCTATGATATTCTTTTTCAACACCCCCCCTCAAATTTAGCGGCACATCTCATATCTCCTTGGTTTCAAGCGAAGCTCCCTTCCGTCCAAATATCTTGGGATCCCTCTAATTGACAATGCCCTCAAAAAATCCTCTTGGGATCTTCTCCTCTCGTCCTTCTCTAAAAGATTGTCCTCCTGGACCTTCCGCGTTCTTAATCTTCCCAGTCGGCTTATCCTGCTCAAAGTCGTCCTCCAAGCCCTCCCTATCTATTCATTCTCCACCTTGGCGGCCCCTAAATTCATTCTCACATCCATCAAATGCATACAAAGGAACTTCTTATGGCAAGGCCTAGCCAAAGAGAAGAAAATAGCGCTTGTAAGCTGGGACAAGCTATGCATGCCAAAAAAACAAGGAGGTCTTGGCTTGAGAGATCCAGGTATAATGAACAAAGTACTCAGTGCCAAAATCTGGTGGAGGTGGCTGAAACACCCCAGAGAGCTCTGGGACAAACTTTGGAGGAAGAAATACACCCTGGGCTTGCCAGAGAATCGCCTCATTCGCTGGAATGGGGATGACCCAGGCTCCCTGATATGGACAGCGGCCAAACAGAATAGACACCTGATCACGCAACATGCCTTCTGGGAGATAGGCAACGGGGAAACTGCCCTCTTTTGGAAGGACTCATGTTATCAATGGCCAGTGCTGGAAGATGAAGACTGGGCACATGACATATGCACTCAAGCGGCGTAGGCAGGTTTGACCAAGGTAGCAGACTACTAGAAAATCGATAACACAGAGGCAAACTGGCGCTCTTGGCGAGTGGACAGGGAACACATGAATTTGGACCAGCACATCAACCTCACTCCTTTGCAAGCTGAACTGGCAAAGAGGAAAATCCCCAAAATTGGAGGAAATGACATCCTACGCTGGGGATATGGGACACAAGGCACATTCACTACCAAGGAAACCTATTATCTTAAGACGCACTCAAACCACCTTCCAGCGTCGCAAATTTGGCATAAAATCTGGAGTCTCAAACACTGGCCGAAAATCACCCTTTTTCTTTGGTTGATCTCACACTCAAGTATCTTAACCTGGGATAATCTACGRAAAAGGGGCTTTCTGGGGCCTTCTTTTTTCATTCTCTGTGGTGAGGCTGAAGAAACTTTAAATCACCTCCTCAACACTTTCCCTTACACCAGCCAAATCTGGGATCAAGCTGTCACCATTATGCGCACCTCGGACCGTGACAGGGACAGCCTCCTTGAAACGATATTGAACTGGAGAGATTCAGCCTTCCACTCACCTATCCTCAACCACATTTGGCAGCTCCTTCCTGGCTTTATACTCTGGAACACCTGGAAAGAAAGAAACCGCAGACTTTTCAGGAACCTCTCTTCTCCTTGGCAGCAATGCTAGCTTCAATGCCGTCGTAGCGTCCTGGAAACCATTCACCTTCAGAACTGGTCTTGCTCCGACTCTTCCTGCCCCTCTTATGAATCCCCTATCCTCCTCTCTTGGACCCTCTTGCACCCTCCCCCCGCTCCCTCCTCCCCTCCTTGTTCCACCGCTCCCTCTAGCCCCTCTTTCTGGTCCCCCCCGCCGGAGGACTTCGTCAAACTCAACTTCGACAGTGCCTCTAAGGGCAACCCCGGAGCTGCAGGCTATGGAGTAGTCTTCCGCGATTCTCGTGGGCACATTCTTGTCATAGGAGCAGGCTCCCTTGGACATACCACCAATAATGTTGCGGAATTATGGGGTCTGATCAAGGGCCTGCAGCTATCCATAAAATACAATTACACAAAGCTCCTTGTAGAGGGGGACTCGCAAATTATCATCGGTCTACTGCGACGACTTGTAAATGGGCTAAATCTAGACAGTATCTCCCCCAGCTGGAGACTCTCTCATGGCCTCCAGACCATTGCAGAGCTCATCATCCCCAGACCATTGCAGAGCCTCTAGATTTCTTTTCTACAAGGGACTTATAGGCCAAGAACTTGTCAAAAAAATTGCTCTTAAGTTTTAAGAAGTAAACACAAGTGCATCTAAAAAATTCTTCAATGAAAGTTAAGAAATACTTGCACCTATAAAAGGAAGGTTAAGAAAGTGAACCACACAAGTCACTGTGAACAAGTTGCAAAGGGGTTGAGGCATGTCAAGAGGCACGTTTTTCAAAATTTTCCCGATGATGTTTTCCGAGAAGACAACCGACAAAAACACTATCTTTGCATGAAACAAGAGGAATACCAGTCACCATCTATTGATTACATAGTTTTTGCAATGAGTTATAATTTGCATCAAGGATATTTGCTTCATGGGTGTATTGAAATCAATATGTGTTGAGATCTTTTATTCTACTCCAGGACACAAAGAGGGAAAATAACTCTCCATTGATACAATGTTTTGGTTTGCAAACATACTTGAGTCTTAATTTGTCCCAATTTAAGTTATTTTTCAAATGATGTTTACACTTTTCTCTTTCTAACCTTAGAGAAGACACATTTTAATTAAAAAATATGATTTATATTTTCAATTAAAAATAGTAGGAATGTGAAATATCATATAAACATTAAAAGAAAAAAATCACTTTGTAAACACAAATGAAGTAGCCCCAAGGGAGAGATGTTCTAAATATCAACACACTTAGGAACAAATTTTCTTAGATCGGTTCCATTTTCATTGCCTTGATACCAAAACCGATTGAAGAAGGATGAACCCAAATTCTGCAGGTGGCTTGTGTGAATACTTTCTCGGCCACTATTTTTCACTTATCTCTAATTAACTTTACTACCTTGTATTAAACAATATGGGAAACACTATATAGACACAAACTCTACTCTCCCCAAGTTGTATGTTTATGAGAACAAAGAGATCATAAGTTCCATTGGAATTCCATTACGGTATCTCTACTTATTATCCTAGGCACTAAATAAATCATGCTATATTTGTTACAGTCCAATCAATATCAACAAATGGATAAGCTTACCATCTCAAGACATCCAGGTAAGGGAAATCAACCTATCTAAATATTTGAGATTGCTAGTAGAGACGTGTGCAACTCGTACGATTGGCGTACGACCTTTGGGAAGCAAAAAACATCCCAAGAGGTATGAAATTTCCTACGTGAGAATTTAATCGATTAGGTGGGATCTAAATCAACCAAGTAGATGAAATGGACTAACTATGGAAAGGAAAATGACCTCTGGAAATGATGGGAAAGCAAGGAGAATGTTGGGTCTTCTCCAATAGTCAATAAATTTGGAAGAACAAAATTAGCAACACTCTACAATCATGCAACAAATCTACTTCTACAACCACTCATATGATTTGTAATATAATATCGACAATCATATTATACTAGATGTTGGATTTCATTAGTGATATTAATTCACACACCGGTGATGATCAATTATCCATTTGTATGTCATACCTATGCAAAATCCATGAATCGCAAACCATAATTTTTATACTAGAATATAGAAGAATCAACTACTTAAAGGAATTCATTGTTCCTATATGAAATTCAACTTCCCATTTATTTAGTTCACATTGGAATGATGGTCAACGATGAATACATTGAGTCACTCATACCAATAATTATAATTTCCAATTAATTTAGCATACCATCCAATAAATTAAGCTACATGGAAAATGGTACTATATATAAAATTTAATAGGAAACTACAAATTAGATCAGAAATGAAGCAAGAAATAACGTATGAGCATACAAATATAAATTCAATAAAAATTTAAAAACATCATAAGACAAGTATTTTACCCTGGAAAACCAAATGGGAAAACTAGCTTCGAATGGGGGGGATCAGTCTCTTTATTTAAACAAGAGTCTAGTACAAACTTTCATGGCTCTTTATGCATGTTCTTCGCTTGGACAAAAGACCCTTTGAGAGTGAAAAAATGGAGGAAATAGGGAGATATGGGCATAAGGGGAATCCCAACAACAAGGACCCTTCATTTCCCCTTCCTCAACATTCTCTCCTATTTTTTTCTATCTTTTAAATAATCCACTTTTCCCTCATATCTTGATTCATGTTATTCAACTTTACATAGACATTGGTTTAAAATGTTTTACTAACCTTCATTAAGTACTAGTTTCGTCTTGTAGGTACTAAGTCTTACACCCATTCATTGGTTCATATATATTTCAGATCAACTACAAATATTTGAAAAACATCACCCTCAAGAATTGGTACCTCTATATAAGATCAATGAATTTTTATATTATTCACAACATGCCAAGTACTTCTACAAGTTGGTTTATGTAATGCACCATTTACATTTATGCATTTGAGGAAGGATTTGTCGTATCCCTTTATAGATTCATTTGTAATATTTTATTTAAATTACATATTAGTTTATATCTCTACCTGGAAAGAGCACATATCCATCTCATGAAGGTTTTAGAGACTTTTAAAAAAAATTAACTTCTAGATAACCTTAAGAAATGTGTTTTTTCTCAATATCCATTGGTGTATTTGGGGTATGGGATTAGTGGAGGGGAACTCAAGATGGATCATATGAATATGGAGGCCATCCTCAAGTGGCTAGTTCATACTAATGCCACTAAATTTAGGATTTTTTTGTGGAATTTCAATACACATAAAAGTTTATGGAATCCTTTTGAGCAGTAGTTGTGCCACTCCATGACATAACAACAAATGGTAAGAGTTCAAGTGGGGAAAGAATCAGTAGAAATATTTCAATGAAATGAAATGAAATACCACTCAAGAACTAGTTCTTAAATTTCCTAGCTTACATAATCCTTTCAAGGTGGAGAAGGATGTAAGTGGACATGCTATGGGAGTAGTCTTAATGTAGGGTGGAAAGTCATTATTCTATCATTATAAAACTTTTCACTTAGGAGTCCTAAAATACCATTCATATGATAAGGAACTATATGCTCTAGTTCAAGATATTAAGAAGTGGAAGAAATATATGAAGGGAATCCAATCCATTATCCACATGTTGATGTGGTAAAAAAACCCTTCAACAGACAGGGTAATCCTTGGTACATGGTCCCAATTAGACTATGCATCGTTTGGGTTAGAAGACCCACCCAAGTTTTGTATCCACTACCATTACTGGGTTGGGGGGATGTGTAACATCCCCATTACATCAAACTCTCCAAAAATAACTATAATACCACATTGTAACATCCTCGTTACATCAAACTTGCTAAATAAAACTCTGGTACCACATTGTAACGTACCAAGCCATTGAGTTGGGTCTTGTTACCACCTTTTAGCATCCCCACTACCATCCACTCAAAAATATTTTATCTAATGCCACGTTATAACATTCCTGGCCCCAAGATGGGAAATGCCACATGAAATTACCAACTCTGATACCCTTATATTTAAATAACATGCTTTGCATAAAAAAATAATCATACAGACCACAAAAAATATATAGACATGCATAATAATACATGAAAAGCCCATAAGAACATATACATTTATTCACACAATAATTAAATAAACACACAAAAGACACTTATCTTTTGTAAATAATAACCAACTGTGTCTAGACCTTATATGTTCTTCCCAACCATGGACTCTGTTTCTCATAAACTCTCAGTAGTAGGTCACCCCCAATCTGGGGTGAAAACTCCACTATGTAAAGAATTTCTAAGCTAGGTTAAGGTCTGTCAACAACCAAAACTACACAGAATTAGGTTCCAACTCAAGTAGACAACATACAGTCCCTCATTCCCCACATTCCTGTCCCACCCAAGGAAGTGTGCCCATTCTCTACTCAAGAGTCCTTTGGCTTCCCCACTTTCCTTGTGGGGCTTCAACAATAGGCCAAAAAGGAAATCTTAGAGCCTTGTAGCTACAACTCGGCACCTTGGGAAATCAATTCCAAGAAATTCTCTCTCATGGAGAGAAACTTTTACAGGCCTAACAACCCGCTTCTTCAATAGATAACGAGCCTAAGAACTTGCCTCTTCAACAACACACAGTCCTGACAACAAACATGTTGAGCTCAGGTATTCGGGTTACTCCTTAAAACAACTTCAAAGTATAGGAATGGAAGGTATATGACAAAGTGAACATGAGATAATGATGGTAAGAATGAATGTGAAATACGATCATTACACTAAGTTCTGAACAATATATTTGCATGTTCCAATCTTGACACTAGTCAAGCAAGGAACTACATGTGCTCCACTTGGTGATACATTGCTCACTCTTTGGAACTTAGGATAAAAACATATCCCACAACTTAGACTTTAGGAAATATTATAATAATATTTCCTTGGCTTAAGCCCCCTTGTCTTATCCCCTCTTCCTAGAATCTTAGCCCCCTTTCCCTTTGCAGTGGATCCCCCCCCCCATCTCATTTGTTTGGTCGGTTTGGAACAATGATGTATTTATTAATGTCATCATGTGTGATTACATTTTATAATGTTAGGCTTGCTTTCCTTTTAGCATTTAGGCTCTCCGCACTAATAACCACATAGGAACTCTAGCCTCAAAATATATATACAAGGAACTCTGGCCCAAAATATCTTGTCTCACCAGCCTATATGTACATTACATCTAGGGTTTGGACTAGGGGTATTGCATTCCCCTCCCCCTTATTTATGCACTATCCTCGGTTCATTATATACACATGTACAATCAAAATATTCAAAGGTATTAAAAACAAATGTGGGTACTCTACCCACATAACATCTTCGTGCTCCCAAGTTGCATCCTCAGGACTGTACCAGGTCCATTGGACCTTTACTAGCCCTACAAATTGATTTCATATCCTCTTGAACTTTCAATCCAATATGCACCTCAACTATACTCAAAAGTCTCTCTCTTTCTCCACTTGAATCACATTCCAATCAATTACATGATTAGCATTAGGTACATATGTTTTAAGAAAAGATACATGGAATACATTATGAATGCACATGGATGAAAGTAGTGAAAGCATGTATGAAACAACACCAATCCTTTTCAAGATTTCAAATGACCCACAATAATGTGATTCCATCTTTGAACAATTCCCTAACTTCAAGGAACTCCTCTTGGCCTTCACTTTCAAGAACACATGGTCACCCACTTTAAACTCTTTGCGAGTTCTTCCCTTATCTACATAAATTTTCTTCATGTCTTGGGAAGCCTTTAAGATCTACTTAATATTCACCATTTGTTCCTCCATTTCCCTGAGAAAGTATGGTCCAACCACTGCTTTGTCTACTGGGTTATCCCAACTTACTGGTGATTTTCACTTTCTGCCATAAAGTGCCTCAAATGGGATCATATTTAAAGATGCTTGGTACCCATTATTATAAGAAAACTCAACCAAGTGTAGATAATCTTCCCATTTCAATGGTTTATCCATCACATACATCCTTATCATATATTTGATCACTTGATTTACCCTTTATGTTTTCCCATCACACTCTGGATGATAAGTTGTGCTAAAGTTTAGATTTGTCCCAAATCCTTTGAATAATCCCTTCCAAAAATTTGATGTAAATTTGGGACCTCTATCGGAAACAATTGTCTTAGGCACACCATGAAGCCTAGAAATTTATCTCATATAAATATCATCAATGTTTGTTTCCTTGTGAGTTATCTTCACTAAAATAAAATGAGTAGACTTAGTAAGCGTATCCACCACCACCATGATGGAATCATATGTTGGGTTGTTATATTATTTGTAGTGAAAGTCAAGTCGAGGTGAATCAACTGACGGTCGAGGTCGAGGTGAGTTGAAAACAAGTCAGAGGTCGAGGTGAGTTGATCAGGTAAAKTTGAAGTTGAAGTCGAAGGTCAAGGAATTTCGACATGGTAAAGGCATCAACAACACATCGAAGAGGTAAAACAACAAAAGTTTGACAGGAAGACATGTGGCAACTGAATGAAGACAGAATGAAGGTCGACTGGTAGTTGACTGGTAATATGACTTGGAGTCGACTGTAACCGAATACCAAGATTTGTGGGATTTGTATCCAATGATATGCATAGATCTGTAATCCTTTTTTGGGTGCCAAGTTTTTAGGGGTTTTCCTATTGTAAAGCCTATAAAGAGGCGTGTTGTAAGGCCATAAAGGCTAATGAATAAATGAGTAAATCATAGGTTGTTGGTCATGCATACGTAATATGGATTGGCTACATGGTTATTCTTGCACATGAAAGAGGGTATGATGTATATTGTGTCTTAGGTGTGGACCAAGGTTAGACATATAACCTTTTATTCATATTGAATAAGACAATAAGAGAGAAAAACGCTCAAGGAATGTTGGTTTTCCCAGTTTTGTTTTCTAGGGTAAAATATATGTGTACTATTTGATTTCATTGTCCTTTAAATTGTTTATTAAATTCTTCTTCTCCTTTGATAGGTTTAGTGTGGAAGTGTGTCTCATTTCTTGACAAGTGGTATCAAAGCGAAGTTCATCTCTGAAAAGTGGTATCAGATTTATGTTATGCTTTGACAAATGCATCATATCTTGATTTACCAATCTTAACTATGATAACTAAACCATAGGTGCACTAAGATTTGTAAGTAATAAATTATGTTAAAGATCGTGGTAAAGAACGACAAGCAATTCAAGAATAGAGATAGAAAAATTCAATGGCCGGAATTTTGAGTTTTGGAATCTTAAAATGGAAGATATTCTTATAGATCAAGAACAATGGACAACGGTCTATCCAAGTACCCAATCGACAGGCATGTCGATGGAAGAATGGGAAAAACTCGAAAGAAGAGAAAGAAGTATGATTCAATTGTGTCTTGCAGATTTGGTATTATTGAATGTATCGGGTGAATATTCGGCCAAGAAACTTCGGGACAATTTGGGAAGCTTATACCATTCGAAATATCTGGTAAATAAGATGTTTCTCAGAAATAAAGTATATCTTATATGAATGAGTGATGGAAGTTTGGTGACTGAGCATTTAAATGCATTTAACACCATTTTAAGCCAGTTATTGTCTGTGGATATTAAAATCATCAAGAAGGAGAAGTGTATAAGCCTATTATGTTATTTTCCAGACTCCAGGGATATCTTAGTCATGGCTATAGGGAGTAATATAACCACACTATCTCTAGAAGACATTTTGGCTTCCCTGCTGTTAGAAGAAATGAGAAGAAAGAACATGGAAGGATTGACCAAATATGCCTTAGTGGTGAGAGTCGACTGATTGAAAGAGATAAAGGAAAATTATTTGGTAGAAAGTATACGTCAAAGGGTATATAAAAAATCCCCAGTTCAATCGATAAGAATATTCTAGAGATGCGGTAAATATGGTAATCACAAAAAGTACTGTAAGTCAAAGGCAATGGAAGTCAGTATGGGATCCGACGAGACCCCTTTGACTAAGAGAAAGACAACCTCTGATAATGGAGGTGATGTGTACCTGGAATTGAATAGTACACAGTCAGATCAAGGTGTTTGGTTGATTGACTTAGGTGGTTGATCGACTTAGGAGCATCCTATCATATGGCACCACATAGAGAATGGTTCTGCGAATATGAACAATATGATGGAGGTGATTTGTTCTTGGGGGATGACTCGACAACCAAAATTGTCAGACGATGAATAGTTCGAATGATACTGTAGGATGGGAGAAAAAGAAACCTTCGAGGTGTGCTACATGTTGGGCCCAAGATATGATCAATTTATGACAGTTATTAGACACTTTTTGCCGAATGTACATATGTGTTTTTCACGTTTTGAAGGAGATTTTTGAAGAATTTTATGCTAAAA
The DNA here is from genome assembly GCA_032191745.1 of Picea mariana. NCBI lineage: Eukaryota > Viridiplantae > Streptophyta > Pinopsida > Pinales > Pinaceae > Picea > Picea mariana. The sequence continues at coordinate 50,950 of JASDQU010435719.1, forward strand.
CGATATGATTGACACTAGGTACGTATGATTCATGTTTAATGATTATATTGAGTATAATTCATCATGTTTTTATGCTTCCAAAGATCTGATTCACATTTTTTGGTGTTACAGGGCGCAAAAGCCCCACGTTTATGCTTCTGGCACTCAGTCTGACACTCCTTTCAACACTTGTTCTGGTACCTGATCCGACACTGTGTCTTGCACAAAAATGGAGGGCGACTTGGCAGTTATGGTATTGGCCGCCAGTGATGGGCGAATCGAGAACATGGGTTTTGTTCATGTTTGCCCCCTCCAGCTACTGAACTTTTGACAACTCAGTTTTAGYTGTTCAAGAGGGCGATTATTGGCTCTCTCTGTTTTAACAGTTAGGGCATCATTTAATGAAAAATGCCAAATTTAGAAGTGGTTCAACCATCCTGTGGTCGACCACCTGGTCTGTAAACATTATAAATACCACCGAGGTGGTCAGATGATTGTTAAGCAGTAGAAGCATCAGTGTGATAGATAAAAATACGATTTTACTCTGTTTTGCTATTTTACATTGACAAATTATATAAGAACTGTGTTTTTGCATTTTCATGGTGAATTTGAATTGTTGAGTTCATGGTGTGATTTTGGAAAGTAACCATGACTTTCTGGGGGGCCCACCACTAGTCTACTAATTGTTCTTTAGTTTGTTTATGCATTTTATAGTTTAGTTGTTCTCTTTATTTCCTGTACATGCATTTTTATTATGTTAATTAGTTTGTTGTTATAGTTTAATTGCTTTGATTCTCTTTTGCAGGTTAGTATGACGGATTGTATTAGAATGCATTGATCTTGTAGTTAGGAATGGATTTGCAAATACCTAGAATAACCCCATGTACAATTAGATATTAGATTATGTCTTTATTTATAATTTTAGAATCAAGTTTAAAACAAAGTTTTAAATAGAATAGAATAGAGTTTTAATTTGGGTTTTCTTTGACAAGGATTTGATGGATGGATAGAGTTAATTTCAATTTTTAATGATAAATTGCTTATTTCAGTTTTATATAGATCTCTCTTACTTAGTTGTTGGCTAATACATTTGGTAGTTTAATTTTTAATGTCATTTTCTTATTACAGTTTGAATTGTTAGAATAGATATAACATAGTTTCATTTTATGTAATTTCTTTCCTAGACTAAATTGCAATTGTATTTCTTAGTTAATAGTTGAGTTTAAGTATGGATTTTTCTTACATAGTATATAAGTACAATGATGATCGTGTTATATTGTTGATGGTTAATAAATGAATATGCATGGTAATTGACGATTGTTTTTGTCATGGCTAAATTTTCATTGGATTGTTTAATCCATACCTTTCACTTTGCTATTGAGATTAGTGTTGAACTTATACCACTTGAATTATCCTTTGTTGTCAAGTGCCATCGAGATATCATACAACATTGGAGACATTCACACAACCACCAACACTATATTTGAGTTTTCATAAGTTAAAAGAATAGTTTCTTGTTTTCATAGATCAGAAAAAATAGTTTCTTGCTTTTGTAGATCAGAAGAGATAGTTTCTTTCTTTCATAGTTTAAAAGATAGTTTTATTGTTGCTGTAGGATAGACAGACTTTTGCTTTTACAGGTTAGAGAACAATTTTCTTATCATATATTAAAGGTTAGTTGTTAGTTCTTCTTGCTTTCAATTAAATAGATTTCCTTTCATGAATTAGAAATATTTTTGAATTAAGAATATAGTCCACTTGCCTCTTAGGCTAGATACTTGTTCAATGAGAAGTTTTAATTTGATTGCTTGCAGTAGAAGTTATCTTAGAGTAGTTAGTTTATTACTTTCTTTAATAGGTTAGTTAGTTGTTTTTACTTGCTTTGATAGGTTAGTTAGTTGTCTTTTCTTACTTGTTTGCTTACTTTAGTAGAATAGTTGCTTGCTTGTTTATTTACTCACTTTATAGGGTAGTTGCTCATTGAATGTAGGTTGGCAAGTTAAAATAGTTTGCCTTGGTTATTTTCTTATTGTTATGCTTAAATAGTTGCTTATTGCTTATTGTTGAACTAGTTTTCTTTACATAGGGTTTTTACTTTTCTTCTTAGAACTATCCATCGATCCTTGGCCCAAAAGTACTTAGGTTACATAGTTTCAAGTTGCTTAGTAGGGTTTTCTCATTAGATAGCTTTTCTTGAATATATTAGCCTTTAGATAGCCACTTCCTTAGTTAGACTATACTACTACCAACCCTTCTACATTTGGCATATATTTTTCTACAACTCTAAGTTTACTTACCCTGGGTTGACAATTTAATTGAGGGTTTTTAGTGTGTTTTTAGTGCATATATAACACCCATCATTTTTGGCGTCGTTTTCGGGGAGTTGTCTCAAGGTAGGAAATAGTTATGAAATAGATCATTTATAGACCTTAGAATTATATTGGTGGTGGGGGAACTTTAAGACGAGAGGTAAGAACCTACGCATCTACTATTGCAGGCTCTCCCAAACCCGATGGTGGCTTTTAATTTTGTTTTTGTTTACTTTCATGAATAGACCTAGAAACCAAATGATATCTTTTTATTTATTTTTTTCATTCTTTCATGAATAGGCCTAGAGACCCACATGGTATATACATTAAATCTAAATCATACCTTTCAACCAAGGTTCCTTCTGATCTCTTTTGGGGAAGGAACGTTCCTCTTATAAAATCCGTAGACCGATACCGAAAAACAGGAGCTAGCACAACTCAAAGAGCTAAAATAGTCCCTGAAGAGACAAACACAGGGAGCACTATAAAACAAGAAATTGAAGCATCAATCATATTAGGACAGGAGGCAATACCACTTGAGCCTTCCGTATAACCAAACAATAAAACCTTTTATTTTACACCACCAGCAAGAGATCCTAATTTTGAAGATATCATAGACCATGAACAAGTGAATCTTTTGTTTGGTAGTTCAGCCAATGCGATTATCTCTCAAACTGACACATAAACATTGGCACCAACAGTCTCAACCAGCTTGAGTAGAGTCCCTTACATCCAATCCCTAGGAAGACCTTTTCATCAAAGGGAAACCTTGTTTTCTTCAAATATAAAACCACCTAGGTACTCTCTTCTTGGAAACCAAGCCAATATGGATGATCAAGAGGACCATAACAATGTAATACATGGAGAGGAAGAAGAAACTGGAAACCAAACTGAAACTACCTTCGGGTTTACGATTTTGGACACCACTCCAAATGTCAACATGATGAATATTCCTCTCTCAACACTTCCTACCTTTTACGGTAAAAACAGTGAATATCCAGACACCTTCCTATTTGAATTTGACATCTTGTGTAGGAGCTACAACTACATACAAGATGCCCAGAAATTAAATTTTTTTCCTGCCACCCTCAAAGACTCCGCACTAAGATGGTTCGTGGGGTTGGGAGAATCCAGTATTAGGTCTTGTGAAGCCATGAAAGACATCTTTATTAATAAGTACCAATATTACTGCAAGACCAAAGAGTCTTGTAATGACATCTTTAAAATCCAATAGTTAGAAGACGAGACCCTTGAAGATTATATGGAAAGATTTGGTTATATCTCCCAGAAGTCAAAATACCATGACCTCCCAGAGGATGCAATTAGCGCTCTTTTTCTTAAGGGAATTTTAGAAGAATATATAAAGATGCTTAACCTGATGGCATCATGTGACATCTCCCATAAACCATTTGCTGAAATATGTGAAATGCGTAAAAACTACTCAAGGAGTAGAGCCAAAACAGGAAAGAATGTTTGGGACCCTTACAACAGAAACTTAAAACCAGTTAGTCTAGGTGGTATCACATGAGCAGAGATAGGGAACCTTTTAGAGAGCTTCAATAAATATATCTTAAGCAAAATAGGTTCCCATTTGGACACCCTAAAAATAAAAAATAAATAGGAGGAGGAAAATGAAGAAATGAGCATATATTTTCCAAGATGCAGGAGGAATCATTCCTCAAGGGAATGCCCATTAGATAACCTTTCAGATTATGGCTTCTATATAGAAGACCATGTGGCTGAAAAATTTCCATCATTGCCCAGTTTATTAGCCATCTATAGGAGTGGAGATCCTGGGGAGTCTTCTTATGAACTTACGAGGCCATGGCAGCCTAGGAATCAACCCACATACCCGGATATACAGTCTCAAGTTCCACCCTATTATCAACAACAACAATAGTGGAACTCAACAGGTTGGAAAAAATGGTCTACTCAGTACCAACATCCTTTCTTTCAAGGATGGAAAGGAGGACATAACCAAGGAAACCCTCAATCTCCACCTATCCCTATGTCCAACCATCATTATCGTCAGTTCCCACCAAACACTCCACAGCTTCTGTCAGGTTTTGTTCCACCACCTTTACCTCCTATTCCACAACAAAAACCTCTACAATATCAAAATACAAGATCCCCGAGACCAATACTATTACCGACACAATCGGTGCCGAATCCCAATAATAATCTCCCTCAACCTCTTCACAATGTTGAGATGTAGGCCTTCCCGACATATGTTATTACTCCTGTTCCATTACAGGAAATTCGACTAAGATTGGGAGAATTTATAGAGAGGCAAAGACCTTCAGTAGTCATCCAGGAAGAAGAAGAAGAAACCACCAAACAACCCATGGATTACACTAGGTGGGAATATGTTATTATCCTGAAGAATCAAGAACCCAAGCTTCCCCAAATGAACCTTCACAAATTCCAAAGGTCCCTCCTTATCCAGGCTGATTGGTAATCGAGAAACCTACCACCTGACCAAAATTTGACATTTTGAATGAATTGAAAAATATTTGTGTCAATATTCCTCTGCTTCAATCCATTAAAGACATTCCAATCTACAGTAAGGTAGTCAAATAATTGTTTATCAAGAATCTAGGTATGAAGCAAAAGGACCCCCCTACAGTACACTTGATAGGAGGACTTTCTGAATACATATTAGAGCAACCAAAACTAGAAAAAAATGGGAATTCAGGAAACCCCGTGGTGACCATAACCATTAATGATGTCTCCATTGGAAACACTCTCACATACCTAGGGGCATCCATCAATGTTATGAATGCTACTACCTTGGAACAATTACAATTACAACCTCTTCTTCGACCTACCCCAACCATTTTGGAATTAGCAGATAAGACTAGGGTTATATCTGTAGGAACTTTAGATGATGTCATGGTTACTTTAGCCTCATGGGAGTACCCTGTAGATTTTATTTTCATTCATTCAAAGGATCCTGCCAAAGGCCATCCCGTCATTTTGGGAATACCTTGGCTAGCCACAACCAATGGATTTATTGGCTATAGAGAAGGAGAAATGACCATCTCGAATGACCTCTCTATCCAGAAGCTCACCATTTACCCTCCAGCTCAACCTATTATGGAGAATCTATGGTGGCTTGAATTTCCATATGAGAACGAGGAATGGGAAGAACCTATATTGCCAAGTGACCATGCATGGGCACTTCAAGAGCACACAACAGAAAATATGCTAAACCAGTTTATTTCTTCTATCACATGTGTGGATTTTCCATAGTCTTTTCCCCAATTTGAATACATGTTTGGGGAAGAATTTCAAGAATAATTAGACCCATCTATTTTGTCTTTGACATCTTTTGTTTTCAAGATAGATGAGTCTGCCATGTCTTATACTATGCCCTCCTAATCTAGGGGATCAAATTTTGCTCAAAATTCAAAGGGCTCAGAATCGCTTCAAATCGAATGAGTGTGTAGGCCTCGTCTTCATGAACCCAACGCAATTTGTTTGGGTTCAAACAGACGTCGGATGAGTGATATATCACGTTCTGTTCAAATCGTCAAACAGGCAAAAAAAAATGTG
>JASDQU010435719.1:57743-72700 GCA_032191745.1 Picea mariana
TATGTTAAATTTGATGAAAATATCTTTTCCTGCAAGCCTAATTTGACATTTGTGTCTTATTTGGCCTGCGAGCGATATTTGTTGTTTGTAAAATCCCTATTATTAACAAGCCAACAAACATTTTGTCTGATACCATGGTGTAGCATTCCCAACCCCTATCTAGAAATGCCACATGAAATTTTCAACTCTGATACCACTAAATTAAATAAAATTCTTCTTCCTATGCACAAAGTTATACAAACTACAACAAATATATACATGCATAATAATACAAGAAAAACCCATAATAGGAAATAGATAATTAATCACATAGTAAATGAAACAAGCACATAAAAGGTACATATATTTTGTAAAATTTCATCGACTGCGTGCAGACCTCAGAAAATCCTCCCATCCATAGACTCTGATTCTCATAAACTTTCAATACTAGGTCATCCTTGAGTTGAGGCTAGAAACTCCACCAAGGAAGGATTCCTAAGCCATTTTAAGGTCCATTAACAACAAAAATACATAGAATCAGGTGCCAAATCTAGAAAACAACCTACATACTCTCATTCCGCACATTCATGTCCCACCCCAGGAAGTGTGCCCCTTCTCTGTTCAATATTCCTTCGGCTTCCCCACTTCCCTTCTAGGGCTTCAACAATAGACCAAAAAGGAAGTCTCATATCTCTATAGCTGCAGCTTGGCAGCTTGGGAAATAAATTCCCAACAGTTCTCTCACCTGGAGAGAATTGCTTATAGGCCTGAAAATCTACCTCTTCAACAACACACAACCCTAAAAACCTTCGTCTTCAACTCTATTCCTTAGGTTACTCGTTGAAATAAGCTTTGAGTACAGGTATGGATGGTGATGGGTGTAAAACATGCATATGACAGGAGATGAGTGATCCTCAGAATGATGAAGGAATGATGAGAAACTAAACTAAGTTCCCAAAATATATTTTCATGCCTTTAACTTGACACATGTCACCTTATGAAGTGGTTTTCACTCCACTTGGTGACTCATTCTCAACCTTTAGGAACTTAGGATAAATAAATATCCATAGTTTGGACTTTAGGAAATATTATTATAATATTTCCTTGGACCTAAGCCTCCTTGGATTATCCCCCTTTTCCTTCTAGTGGAGTTTTATCCCCCCATACTCCTTTTTCTGACCGGGTCTATAGCAGTGATTTATTTTGTTAATATCATCACGTGTGATTACATTTTAAAATGATAGAATCACTATAATTTTAGCATATAGGATCTCTGACCTAATCACACAGGCACTTTAACCTCAAAACATATACAGACAGGCTCTCTAGCCCAAAATATCCTGGCTCTCTAGCCTAGAAAGCATATGTACATTTACAATTGGGGTTCGACCTAGGGGTATCACATTCCCCTCCCCCTTATTTATGCATTGTAATCAATGCATTATATACACACTTACAGTCAAACTATTCAAAAGTATTCAAAAAGATGTGAATACTATGCCTGCATAGATTCTTCGTGCTCCCAAGTTGCATCCTTAGGGATGTACTAGGCCCATTTGACCTTTACTATCCCTATGAATCGATTTCAGAGTTGTTTGACCTTCTGATACAATATTCACACTAGTTGTAGTCGGAAGTATCCCTCTTTCTCCACTTGAATCACATTCCAATAAATTAGATGAATAACATCAAGTACATACGTTTTAAGAAGATATACATGGAATACATTATCAAAATCATGTATGCAACAAGACCAATCCTCTCCTAGATTTCAAATGGCTCACAATAATATGTTGCTAGCTTCGAAAAATTCCCCAACTTCAAGGAACTTCTCTTGGCCTTCAATTTCAAGAACACATGGCCACCCACTTTAAAATCTCTATGAGTTTTTCCCTTGTTTGCATTTTTTTTTGCCTATATTGGGAATCCTTTAAGTTCTTCTTAATCTTCACCATCTATTCCTTCATTTCCCTAAGAAACTCTGGTCCAACCACTGCTCTATCCATTGGGTTGTCCCAACTCACTAGTGTGTTTCACTTTCTTCCATAAAGTGCTTCAAATGGGATAATATTTAAAGATGCTCGATACCCATTATTATAAGTAAACTCCACCAAGTGTGGATTATCTTCCCATTTTGATGGTTTATCCATCACATACATCATTATCATATCGTCAATCACCTGATTGACCCTTTCTACTTTTCCATTTGATTCTAGATAATAGGTTGTGATAAAGCTCAGATTTGTCCCAAATCCTTTGAATAATCCTTTCCAAAAGTTTGATGTGAACTTGGGATATCTATCAAACACAATTGTCTTAGGCACACCATGAAGCCTGACAATTTCTCTCATGTAGATATCTACAATGTTGGCTGCGTGGTTTGTTATCTTCACTAGAATAAAATGGGCAACCTTTGTAATATTATCCACCACCACCATGATGGAATCATGTTTCTTGGTTGTTCCGGGTATCTTAGTGATGAAGTCAATTGTTACAAATTCCCATATCCACGCATGAATGGGTAATGTCTGTAGAAAACCAATTGGGTGCCTATTCTCATCCTTCACTTTTTGACATTCTAGACATCTAGCAATATAATCAGCCACCTCTTTCTTCATACCTAGCCAATAATATTAGCTCTTGAGAGCTGCAATACTTTTCTGGTAACCCAGGTTCCAAACATAAGGCACAATATGCATTTATTTTAACATCAACATTTTCAATTCTTGTGAATTAGGCACACAAATTTTGCCACTGCACAAGAGAATTCCATCCTCTCTCAACTCAAAAACCTCAATTTGTTGTTTCAAATTACCTTGTTGTAATTTTTCCTTTATCTTTATATATTTTTTATCTTATTTTGTAGCCTCTAAAACTTTGGCCTTCAAATCTTATTTGTACATGTTAATGGTTGTAGTATGCATCTCATGCACCCTCCTAATGAGTGCATCATCCACCTTGTTCTCTTTACCTTTGATATGATTTATATCAAATTCATACTCACTCAGGAATTCCAACCACCTGATTTGTCTAGCATTTAAAGTTGGTTGTCCAAACAAATGTCTCAGACCACTATGGTTTGTCCTCAACTCAAATCTTTTTCCCAATAGATAATTCCTCCACATATTTAACGCATGCTTTATAGCTTCCAATTCTAAATCATGTGTGGCATAATGTCTCTTATGTTATTTTAGCTTCCTTGACTTGTAGCATATCACATGATCATTTTGACTAAAGACTCCTCCAAGCCCTTCTTTACATGCATTGGTGCACACAATAAATTCCTCATTTGGGTCAACAATCTTCAATATTGGTGCACTTGTCAACTATCTCTTCAAGTGTTGAAATATCCTTTTACAATCAGAACCCCACTCAAATATCACACCCTTCTTTTGTAAAGATGTGATCAAGTGTGCAATATTTGAGAATCCTTCAATAAATCTTCTATAATACCCTGCAAGTCCCATGAAGGATCTCACCTTTGAGACATTCCTTGGTACTAGACATTCTTCAATGGATTTTACCTTTTTCGGATCCATTGCTATCTCTTCCTTTAAAATATGGCCCAAGTAATGGATCTGCCTTTTGTAGAATGAGAACTTTCTCAACTTGGAATACAGTTGATGCTCTCTCAATACTTGTAGTAGTATCCTCACGTTTTGCCCATTCTTTTCTTTAGACTTAGAGTAAATAAGCATCTCATACAAAAATACAATGACAAACTTATCTAAGTAATATATGAAAATTCCATTCATTAAACACATGAAGAGAGTTAGTGCATTTGACAACCCAAGTGGCACCATTGTAAGCTCATAATGTCCATACCTTATTCTAAAGGTTGTATTGTTGATGTCTTCTTCCTTAATTATCACCTGATGATAGCTTGATCTGAGGTCAATATTGGATAATATCTTAGCATCCTTGAGATGATAAAAGAGATCATCTATCCTTGGTAAAGGATACTTGTTATTCAAGGTCACCTTATTTAACTACCTGAAGTCAATGCAAAGCATCAATGTACCATCTTTATTTTTCACAAATAACACTTGGCACCCCAAGGTGACACACTTGGGAATATATACCCCTTATTCAAAATCTCTTTCAGTTTCATTTCCAATTCCTTTAGTTGTGGTGTAATCATCCTATAAGGACTCTTTGATACTAGGGTTGCTTCACACATCAGATTGATTGAGAAATCAACATATCTCTTGGATGGAAAACATCGTATCTCTCTAAATAAATCTTCAAAATATTTTAAGACAACATAGTATTCAATATTTGACAATTTATCATTATCCGTCTCTTCCATATGAGCTACAAAATATTTTGATTCATTTTCTAAAATTCTTCTTCAACTGCGAGGATGAAATTTCCCTAATAGTGATTGTTATAGAAAGATTTGCCTCACCCCATGCAATCTTGCATAGAGGGCCTTTTTCCATTTCCCTATGTAGACTTGAAGTCCCTTTTTGCAAATCCCAGAGCTAAAAAAATGATTTTTCCACATATACACGCCCTGCCTATATTACATCATGCGTATACACAGGTTACACCACTACAGTCCYTGTACATCAAGAAATGTGCCCAAAATTAAAAAATGGTGTCGGGTTTCCATGTCAGGTCACGAGATAAATGATCCTTGTCCTTCCATATACCGGAAACGTTCTGAATTGGCCCTTCARTTCCACTTGAAGGATATAAATGGGACAAATCCGAGCTATGGAAAAGAGGAGAAAGAATTCAACTTTGAGAGAAAAGTTACTCTCGAGAAATTATTCACTTCACATTGAGTCTGCATCCCTTTGTCCTTTAAGTATGAACACATTGTTCAGCCCCCAAGCTCTTCCCTTATTGATTGAGAACTTCATTTTCCCTCTTATATGAGCTTGCCTTCGATGGAGCATTGAAGTGGTGGAGGCCCAGCTGGAAGGAACTTAGTTTCTCGGTTTCGAACCATGCTGACACAAAAGTTTGTAACTCATTCACTTATGTTGATTATATCTTAATAGAAATACTCTTTTATTGTGAAATTAATATCTTGCAAATATTTGAATTATTATTCCATGGGAGTATTTGTTATGAATGTTAATGTATTATGCTATTGAATGTGCTAACATTATATATTATCACCATATGCTTTCATTCCTTGGTTTTTGAGGCCTAGTTTTAGGTATATTTCTTTGGGTCGAGTGCTCAATGGTGGACTTCATCGAATGTTTGGACGAGGTAGGCCTCTTATCTTCTCTTATTGGCATATTTATTTATATAGCATACTTGATATTAGAGTTGATTTCTTCAGTCATTTTCGTCTGTTGTGGTTTACCCCTAGCCATAGAGAGATTTTCCTCGTAACAGAATTGGAAACCATACTAGGGAAAGAATCTTCTTTTTTGGGGTTTGGAGTGTTTTTCTCCTTAGTTTTTTCTTGTTCATATTGAGTTTCTTGTCATATGATTGCTTGACAACCTCTGTTCACTCTGAGTCTAAGTTTTTCATCCTTCTCCTTAGCCTAGTTGTGTTTTGACACATATAAATGGATTTTTGCTTGACAGTCGCATACATACGGGTGTTGTACTTCTGCAAGATCTGTACATACATGCTTTTCCCTTGAACAGTCATGTAAATCAACCTTTGTTGCTTTATTTCTAGGTTTGGTGGTTGTTGGGTAGGTTTTGATGATTGTTGAGTCTTCTTGGGTCTCTGTGGTGACTGTTAAGTGTTTGTGGAATGACAGGAAACCTATCTTTGGTTGAATTTTTGGGCGGTGCCTTTCTCTTCAACTTTTCATTTTGATTTTCCTTGCACCTTGGGATGGGTTTTTTGCTCCTTGATATCCTACTTGGGTTGTCTCTGTCTATACACAGTAGATTCTTTATATCAAGTTTTTGTTCAGTCCTTCCATTTTCATTCTCTTATATTGAAAATAAAAAAATATTAGGCATTTTACATTGATTGGGATTTTGATCTCTCGAGTCTTTGTCATTTATCTTAGTGCATGTAAAGAAAGATTTCATTTTATTCAGAATTGCAAAATTGAATTGAAAATTGCATTTTGAAAAGCATATCATTTATTGGAAATTGAAATTAGGACTTGGCATTGTATTCATATTCATTTATTTTACTTGTTGAGTCATAACATCACTAGTTTCACTACCGCACCTTTTGAGTAAGCACTACCATTAAAATTAATGCTATAATTTAAAATTGATTAGTAATGATTTTATTTTCTAGGGTGCAAAAACTAGCTTAGGATTTAGAGCCTTGGAATAGGATTTTTTTAGTGAACTTATCCAAGGATATTAAATCAACATATGTGTCTGACTATGGGAGTCGATAAATCCATTGTATAATCGATAATATCATAAGGCTCTTCTTACATTGAAGTTAAGCATGAGGTCGCGTGAGGTCGGTTGAAGGGATATCCCCCTGATACCTTCTTAGTGTCAGATATATTTCTAGGGATCTATTCATATATGGGGATATTTCTAGTGCCCTTACCTCCGTAAGAGACAATGCTTTCAAGGTTTCAGGCTTTGCTACCCTGCCCATACAATGGACCTGACTTACTATTGTTTTCCTATACATCGGTTATACCATGGTTGCTTATTTGATTGACTTAGGTACCGCATATGTTACTTGCATGGGTTATTCTACAGGTACCCTAGGTTAAATAAGGGTTAGACAGTACACATCCTTTATGGAGGATTACCTCTCCGGGAGGCTCTAACCAACTGGTTGTTAATCCCACGAGGGCCCTTATAATTGATTATGTTTCTCCAATCTTTAGCAGTGGATTCTCAGGCCCCACTTGGGCGAGGCATACCTACTTTAGAGAGGGAGGTCCCTTTCATCCATTTTAGCCTTTTTGTGTGCATATTGGTCGTTTGCTTGTTTTTTGGTATGCTCTTTGATTATTAGTAGAACTTTGAGATTTTATACCTTTCTTTGAGTTGTCATTATCATGGATAGTGTAGTTCATGTGACTCCCTCCTTTACCGCTACCCCCCCCATGACGTTCACTCACTTCGTGGGGACAAATCTGTCCACTTTTCATAATAGTATGTAGAATTATGATGCTCAGTCCATGACTTGGGTCTCTAATCATTTTCCTATTGATATTCCAAACGTGCCTTCACCTTTTCCATCCTCTCCCTGGCCCACTTATATGAAATGTAGTTTTGGATCTGGGGGTACCATGGCCCCACCATATACATCTTCATTTGATAGGAGTCATGTCCCTCTACCAACTCTCACTGTGGGAGGTTGGAACCTCCCTTCTTACGAATCCAGTCCTAGCCATGTTTTTTTAGGAGCCAATACTCAAATGGGTGGTTATTCTACTTATTTCACCCCATTTGTGTATCCTTCATCCTCCATGCTAGCTCCTACAAACACTTTTCCCATGGCGGGTCCACATATATCCTCAGGTATTTCATATGGGGGGAATGATTTTTATGGATAAAGATACCCTCTTCACGGAACCCCTTCACATGGGGGCAACATATATCCTCACTTGAATAATCCTTATCATACTTTTTCCCCTTCGCATACATCTTCTCCAGTGATGATGCTTGTACAAACCTCTATGGATCAATTAGTTGGAGGATACTAGTTTTTCAGATAGGGATAGGGTGTAAACCAGGACCCTTCCTGGCATGCAATGTCTCAAAACCAGTAGTTCCCAGAACCTTGGTCTCAAATGCCACAACTCACCATTTCCGCTAGTCCAGTCACTGCCAGGCATACTAGAGCTCCATCACCAACTACTGCTAGTCATGTTGGAGATTGGTCGACGACCTCTGCAATTCATGTTGAAGACCTGCAACCAGTAATTGCTATTCATAATGGGGGAATCACTCTAGTCTCCATGAGGCATTTCGATATCACATATCCAACCTCTATACATCGTGTGGGATATGAACCTCTAGCCTCTGCCAATCACGCTAAGAGCATGCCACTAGCCATTGTAAATGACATTGGGGGAACTCATACGATCGAGAATCCTAGACGTGTCAGACATAAGCCCATATTCCTTTGTAGGAATTGCAAAGGATATCACCTTACTCATTTGTTTCCTACTACTGTCAGGATACCGAAAGCGTGGTTCTCACTTGGGGGCCCTTCGGGTTCCGAGGCATTTGTGGTTTCACCACACTTTGTTTCTCCTTTGATTGACACATCAGGCATGCCGATGAAATCATCACCTAACCACACTCCCATTTTTTAGGGTGATGTGTCTCCTGTCTTTGTTGTCACACATCCTATTCAACCCATGATTGAATAAGTGGTCATACCGATGAAATCTATGGTCAATATAACTCTTCTTTTTGAGGGTGATGCATCTCCTGGCCTTTTTTTCATGCATCCTAGTCAACCAACGATTGAAGAAGTGGTCATACCGATGCAACTTCTAGTCAATCCAACCCTTCCCTTAGAGGGTGATGCGTCCTTCAACCATGTCATTATCATTTATGGTGTTGCACCTTCTGAACAAGAGATAATTCTACTCTCCCCAAGTACTCTCCCTTCAAGTTCTAGAGAAGTTCCGTTTGATTGGGATGGTCTTGTGGGGTATCCAATTCCTCATCCTATGTCCTTTCAAGTAAGAGAAATTATTCGATATATCGTGGAGAAGGTAACCTCTGTTATCACTTTATCCTCCTCGACTTGGAGAGATTTCAATTTTCCCAAGCTTGTGTCTTCTATTCATAAGATGCTGACCTTTCACAGAAGTCCAGCATGGGAGCCTTGACATCCCCCATGACATGCCTCCTAGAAACCTCTCAACAATTCTAATTTAAGATATTTTCCAAATCATCTAAAAAGGGAAAATATTGTCGAGTGAATTTGTCCCCAAATTGGAATTGAAAGGTCGCTAGTTTGAATTAAGATCTTTTCCGAATCATTTTCAAAAAGAGAAAAGATTGCTGAGTGAACTTGTCTCTTTCACACTCGTAAATTGGATTTGAATGGACGTCTATTTGGTACAAGTTTATCCCTTTTTCAAACCAAGTAGACTAATATTATGAAAAAAGATATTTGTTTGCGTTAAGTTGTGATTGCATCTCATGCCCTTGCTTGCAATATTGAGCCTATTGTCGGTTCTCACTTTGCATTATAAACTGTTTGCATAAGGAGTTTTGCATGCTCAACCAAGCAGAGCCTTGTTTATATCCTTCGCAACTTGACACCCTATACCCAGAAGGGAACATCCCTTCAAGTGTCCATCTCTTGCATGCACCTCCTTGCATTGAGCATAGGTATGTTCCACTACTGGAACTATTTTTTATTAGTTGTGACACTTGTTTCCTCCTCTATATCATAACATTCATTTTGATTATGAGAAAACAAAAAAATACGGGTGGGAAAGGATTATTATATTATATTTGCAGCAGTCGTGTATCCTTTGAACATAGCACAAAATTTTTGAGTCCACTTGTCATCATAATTTTGGGTTTAGCATGACCTTAGGAAGTTGATCTCGTTAGAGATAATTTACTCCCCAGACTGGTTACTCTTCCAGTCCCTATGGAGAATTTGATTGATGCCTCCTGCATCTCATGGTTTCATGATTGAGTCTATGTCGTTAGATTCTTCCAAATGTCCCATGCTCTTGTTCAAAGGATGTCTATCAACCTATGTTGGCCATTCCTCAGAACTCTTGACTTTGTATGTCGACTATTTCCCTCAGTTTGTCTCAGAATCACATGAAGTTATAGTCCTATGGCACACCCTGGTCCTACTTTCCTAATTAGTAGGTAACCTTGAACCCAACAATCAACATTTCATCATTGGTCATTGACTGGGTGCTTTCCCTTGTGTTCGACGGTAAGACATCTATTCACACATTGGGATTCGTGTAGTTTCTTGGATTCCATTAGCCTTATTCGTGGTTTCCTCACCTTTGTCAGCAACTTTCCTCATTGGTTTTTATTCAGAGGCTCTTTTTTGTGTACTGCTTGCACCTAGCACATGAGAAAGATGCAAAGGGTCATTGGTTCGTGAACATGTTCTTCATCCTATTTCATCCAAATCATCAAGCTCCTTCTTTGTACCTCATGTTGAATGATGAGAGATGCCTTAATTCTCTCCTTTTAGTAGGTCTCCTTCCATCGAATTCATCTCATCTAATTTGGAGACAAGACCTAGAGTCCTATGAGTACTTAGAGGCTTGCATTCATTAGTGGAAAGTTCTCTCACCATCGATAGTTGGGAATACATCAATGTCTCATGATCGATGGATTCTTCAAGTGCTCGACCCTGACTCCTTTATTCAAACTTGTAATAATGTACTCAATTCCTTGATACCTACTTTCATCATCGGTAGGTTGTCTCTCATTTGTTAATGGTATACCTCAATGACCAACAATCAAACAAAGTCTTATTGTGTTCTACCTCCACTCCTTTATTCAAATAATGTAGACTTGCGCTTTTGGCAGATTGTGTAGAAGACTTGAAGACATCAGTTTATAGTCGCAACTTTCCTGAGTTGTTGCTAACTTTTCATTGGACCAGTACCTGTGTGACTTCAGTGATCATGGGAGATCAGATTGTACTCCATTGTATACAGATATCTTCAGATTGATTTTGAGACTGGTTTTATTGAGCCTTGTTCATGACTATGATATCCTTTGGCATGTAACCACATTTGTATTTCCCTATTCATGTCCATGGACAATTGTTTGGTATATTTCCACATGGATCTGTAGTGTAATTCAAATGGGAAACCATGTATGCAAAGTCAGTATAGATTGTAATGAGAAATTAGTTCTTCTAGTTGGGTCCCCTTTACTCCACTTATGGGTCTTATAATGTATTTCGTCCATCACAGATACTTCTATGACCTCACACATTAGGGGGCATCTATTATAGAAATATTTTTCTCACCCCATGTAATATTGCAAAAAGGGCCTTTTTCCATTTCCCTATGCAGACTTGAAGTCCATTTTTGCAAATCCCAAAGATAAAAACATGATTTTCCACATATACGCACCCTGCCTATATTACAACATGCGTATATGCAGGTTGCACCACTACAACCCGCGTACATAGAGAAATGTTCCCAAAATTAAAAAATGGTGTTGGGTTTCCATGTCACATCACGATATCAATGATCCTTGGCCTTCCATATACTGGAAACGTTCTGAATCGACCCTTCAGTTCCACTTGAAGGCTATAAATGGGCCAAATTTGAGTTATGGAAAAGAGGAGAAATAATTCAACTTTGAGAGCAAGGTTACTCTAGAGAAATTATTCACTTCACATTGAGTCTGCATCCCTTTGTCCTTTAAGTCTAAATACATTGTTCAGCCCCCAATCTCTTCCCTTATTAATTGAGAACTTAATTGTCTCTCTTATATGAGCTTGCCTTTGGTGGAGGATTGAAGTGGTGGAGGCCCAGTTGGAAGGAACTTAGTTTCTCGGTTCTGAACCATGCCGACACAGAAGTTTGTAAGTCATTCACTTATGTTGATTATATCTTAATAGAAATACTCTTTTCTTGTCTAATTAATATCTTGCAAATATTTGAATTATTATTCCATGGGCATATTTGTTATGAGTGTTGATGGATTATGCTATTGAATGTACTAACATTATATATTATCACCATATGCTTGCATTGCTTGGTTATTGAGGTCTAGTTGCAGGTATATTGCTTTAGGTTAAGTGCTCAACTATGGACTTCATTGAACATCTAGATGAGGTAGGTCTCTTATCTTATCTTGTTGGAATATTTTTTTATATAGCATACTTGATATTAGAGTTTATTTCTGCAGTCATTTCCATCTGTTGTGGTTTACCCCTAGCCATAGAAATATTTTCCTCACAACAGTGACTACCCTTGGAATACCTTGAACTTTCCTCAAGTTTCCTTCCTCATCCAAGAAAGTAAAATCCTTTTTATAAAAGTATAGGACAATGTGATGCTTGTCTAACCAATTCATACAAATTATGAAATCATACAAGCCCAAAGGTACAATGTTAAAATATTCCCTTTTGCTTAGTCCATTAATTTCCATTGGACATGCCTTAACCATCTCATTAATTTTTCTCTTAACTCATGTAGCTCGCTGCACCAACCAAGATTTCCCAAGATTGCTTATTGCCAAATGAAATCTTTCCACCATCTTAGGATCTAGATAACTATGACTAGCTCATGAATCAATTAAAATAGAAATGGGTTGGTCATTAATATTACCTTCCACTTCAATCACATGAGATTGAAACTCATCTTTCTTTTTATCCATGGATGCACAAATCATTGGCATGCTTCTTCCCATGTGCTCCACTGTATCAACTTGATGTACATTGTGAACAATCATCAATTTTTCAGATCTATGAGGGAAATCTTGGTACATGTGATCTCCCTCACAACCCCCACAATTCATGGTTGTCTCCTTGGTCTTTTCCCCATTGTTTTTGTCATTCTGGAAAACTTGGAAGTTGGTTGACCCTAAGAATTATTTTTGAAGAATGGTGGCTTGGTCCCCTTCTTCCTCTACTCCATCTTTGTTTTCTTCTTTTCTTCCCAATCCTTTTGGAAAGTTGGTCTTCCTCTATGTTGATAATAGAGATAGTTGGATCTACTAATTGTTTCATCCAATGTATAGGGATCATCATATTGTATCTTATCACTGAAAATTGATGTGATTCCACTTAGATACCTTTTAATCTTGACATGTTCATCCTTGATGAAAGAAATGTGTTTCAACATCTCTAAGAATATCATTTTCATGCTCATCTATGTTCATACTCCCAAGCTTAAGCTCAAAGAACTCTTTCATCTTCCTATCATAATAACACTTGGTTAAGTATTTCATTTGAAAATACCTCTTGAAATCCCTCCAGGTAATCTTCTTCTCATCAATGTGTTGCGCTTGCACAAACTAGTCCCACCACATTGATCCTTTTCCATCCAGTTGATAAATTTCAATTCTCCCCTATTCCTGTGAGGAATAATTGTGCAATTGAAAGTATTTCCACATCCCCAAAATCCAAGTCTCTACATCCCCATCCTTCTTGTGTTCACCATCAAAGGGAGGAGGCTTTATCTTATTCATTTATCCTTGTAGCTCTTCTACCCCAGACCTCCTTTTATGTTTTCTAACTAGATATGGAATTCAAATACTATGTGCTCTCCTAGATGAATGCCTTGGTGAGTGATGATGATTCCTATCAAAACTTATTGCTTCTCTTATTTTATCATGAGATCTATGATTCCATATATTTCTTGACTATGTCTCCTTATCCATTTTCTTCTCTATTTTGTCCAATATTTGTAGGAACTTGATGTTGAATACATATTGTTTCTTTTTGGATTTCATAATCCTATCATTATCAGCGTTATAAATTTGGAAATATTTTTTTCAAACTCTTTATGGTCTCCACCAAGTTCATGCTTTCTTCTTTTCCTTCTCCATGGCCATTTGATTGTGTCCCTTCATTACCCATGCTCACATACAACCGTCTTACTTCATCTCCATGGTTGTAAGTCCTTTGTTCATATTCCATTCCTCTTATCTCTATGTTGATCATGTTTTACTCTATTTTTTTTTAACTCTGCAAAATGTGCAGGCAACATGATTTATTAGACTAAATAATTTAACAAATCTATAAATATTATGCACCATTATGAATTGTATATACACCAAAAATAGTATTTATGGTTTTTGGTAAGTATGCAACTCAATTCACATTTCTAGGTGAACAAATAGACTCCTCTATCCAATACCTTTCCAACGACTACTTCCTTGCTTAATTTTGAGTCTTGAGCAGTGTTGAGTGTAGGCCCATTTTGGGGAAAAGACTAGTTTTGGAGAATAAAGTGCAAAGAAGGAAAAGATAGTTGGTAGGAAAAGAAGCATGTGGAAGATAAACATGCATGCAGAGGAGGAAATCATGCGAGGCATGCATGTAAGAAGACCTAACCATGCTAGGGTTAGGGTTTTGGTAAGAGGATGTAATGGTTGATAAGCCAAAAATAAGTATAAATAGATACCTAAGAGGTCTAGGTTGGGGTTGTTTGTTGTTTTCTTTGTTGTTGTTCGAGGAGTTGGAATGTAAGAATGACTGAAAAATACAAGATCGGTTTTGTAAGATGTTGAGATAGAGAGAGCAATTAAGGTAGATCTTGAGGGTTAGATCACAAGCTGAGGATCCTAGTGTGATCTAGTCTGCCTCATTGCATATCTTGACCCAAATGACCGACGATTGTAAGGCGTGCAACACTATAACTTTGGAGAAACCATAATAAAAGAGAATAGAAGACAAATATTTGTGGACATAGCCCAGGAGAGGGTGAACCATAGTAGATAATGTGTTATGTGGATTGATTATTGTTTATTTCTTTATTGTCAATGGTTAGATAATAGATGAATGCATGAATGGTTTATCTAGATCTGATTTTATCTACAAGTATGAATAATAATGACAGAATGTGTAATATAGATGAATGTTAGAGTAAATAAATGAAGATGATAGAGTGTAATCCCAGATCCCCACTCATTCCCAGGCTACAAGCACCTAATCATTGTAGCCACCCATAAGACCTATCTCAGGTGAGACTGCACAGTGCATTATATGTGTTGTGTTTCCTTCTGGTTTACCAGGAGGGCCGATAGTTTTAAGGGGTTTTTTTGGAAACCATAGCAGATATGAACCTGGCTCAGCCCAAGAATGGTAGCAAGAAATAAGTAACCAACAAATGGTTTTGTTGTTAGTTGGAACATAATGGGATTGATTTAATGAGATCTGCTGAAGAATCATGAAAAGAATGTTAGATCTTGTGAGGAAACGTTAAAAGAATGAGAATATAGAAGGGGATGTTTAGGCTATGGAACCCAAAGAAGGTGGAGATCAAGAGATGGTTGAAAACAAAATAGATGTAATTTTCACAGAAAGATAACAGAAACTCGAAGTTAACACCACACAAATATTTGGACAAGTATGTATTTAGCGACTTGCATGAAGTATTTTTC
>JASDQU010435720.1:31284-41606 GCA_032191745.1 Picea mariana
ATCTACCTTACATTCCATTCCCCTTATGAAAGTGTTGTCCTCAACGCTTGATGTACAACCATATACCCAGGTCCCATGGATAAGTGTGGACCATAGTGCTAAAGTAGACTAGAGAACCAGGGTCCCATTGAGAAATGGTAGCCACCATGATGAAGTAGCTGAACCGCCATTGTAAACCAGGGTCCCATGTCCAATTTCTCATGTGAACCCCACATGGAAGATATCGACAACAAATAACCAAGAGAAAATGATGCTCCCAATACTGACACCTATCATGTGGATCCAAATAGGAATATCCATCCACATAGTGGGAGATGATAAAATATGAATATGGAAGGAACAATACCATTGTAGAATATGCAGGTTGGACGCTGGTAACTAGCTCCTGATGTGAGACATTGATGTTCTATACAGAAGGTGGAGTAGAGTCATCAAATAAAATATGGAAATAGTTTTCATCCGAGATATGACAACTATCCATATACCAATCATCACAATCGGCCTCAAAATCACACCAAACATACATTTATTGATTATATTTATCCTTGATGTCTACTATAAAAAATCTCTCTTGCATGCTATCCAATGAATCTTGAATACTACAAAAACTATCATTGAGGCCATCTGCAAGGTCATGCAATCTAGCATCCAATGTGTCATACAATTGGGATTTGAATGCTTCAATAATTTGTAGAATTTATTTAAGTGTTTGAGAGGAAATATCCATCTAAGAACCCTATGAACTCTTCAGTCTCGCAACCTTCATGAAAAAACCCAAAAAATAGAACAATAAGTTACGGCATAAAATCGTGGCTTTTTCTAGAAAAAGCCTAAAAAATTGTTGAATTTAAAATGCTCAGAACTTCACTTCCCAGACTCCGTTTCAGCTGATCTCATTTTTTGAAATTGGGTGAAATTGTGAGAGGAAATAAGATCTATAATTTTTTTGGGAAAATTCGGCCTCCAGCTACTACATAAATAAAAAAAATTGTGCCGTCGTTCGCGGAAAAAACCCTAAACATTTGCAGATTTTAAAACTTCAATATCTTGACTTCCCAAACTCCGTTTCAGACGATTTATTTTTTCAACTTGGGTTTTTTTCTGAGAGGAACTCAGATATACAACCTTTTTCAGAAAAAATTTCACATAAATATACCAAATATTTATGGGATGTCGCGACCCTTTTTTTTTCTTCTCCAAATTTTTTTTTTGCAAAAATAAAAAATATTTGCCCACAATGTCTGCCAAGGAAAGTGCTCTGATACCACTTGTTAAGAGCCTAAATAGATATAAAAATATAATCAGCACAAATACTGAATACACAATATATCCACATAGAAAGATAGAATAAACCACACTTTATTATTACCAAACCTTTGAGGTAGGGAAACACCATACAATGGATCCTATTATGGAAGAGATCATTTCCTATTCACTTGCCTCTTTGAGGGGGAATCCTCCTATTGAGATACAAATCAAAATAAAATAATTCTCTTCATGTCCGATTACATTTCTTGAACCCTTTTATACAGTGCCACCATCACCTAAGAACATTCTAGAAGAGGAATCTTTTAGAAGTAGAACCTTCTAAGAATTCCTCTTACATTTATTATATCTAACTACCTATTTATTATATCTAAATACCATAATGGACCTTATTTAGTAATATAGTGGATCTAGTCCACCTTACATTGAATGGCCTCCACTATTATCACTATGGGCCCTCTAGGCCCCCCCACTACCCCTCTAGATACCTTGCATTTCTTCCTTATTAAATTTTTTTACATCTGGTTAATTTTCATATTTATTCTTGTCTCATTGGATTGACTCTGGTTAGAGTTTGAAGTTAAAGAGAGAGAAAAAATTCAAGATAGATATTTTTACAATTGCATCGCTAATGGTAGAGATCCCCCAAAGTTGGCGATACTACCAAATAGAATTATAAATACTGCTAACTCTAGTGGTACCGGACCGACCCTTCAAAACCTTTTAAAGATTTTTGTATTACATAGTCCCAGTGGCCGATGGACTTGACATCCTGACATATGATACACTAGATTGGGTTCCTTTTGAAACCCTTACAAATTGTGCACTCAGTATTTATTAGTGGCCGATAGACCCAATATCCTAGGATTATGATAGAGACGATACATACTGGATCAAGATCAGAAACTGATCTACAAAGTAGAGTGGGAGCAGGAGAGACTGAGATCCAACAGGACGATGTGCACTGGACATGCCAAGAATCAAGAATACTGGAAGTACCAGTATACCAAGAATGCAGGATATTGGGAGATATATGAAGTGTAGACCGAAGGATCAGGTTCTACTAGCCCAATAGACATATGTCGAGATACCATGAACACAGGGAATCGTGTGATAAAAGTAGTGAAAACTACTATATATGAATCTAGTGGCCTAATAAAGGTTATTTCTATGTTGAAAATTGCCAATTCTCTGATAGATATGACCCCTGACTGACGGATTTGTCAAGTGACAGAAACAATCCACGAAAATTGATGGAAAGTTTGTAGGTTTGTTGAATAAGGGAGACAAAAAGTGAAATTTTCCAAATCATAGAGGAATTTCAAATTATATGATTTGAAGCCAGTCTGGATTGGTATTAGCTTCTTCATTTCCTCTTTGATAGGTTTGATATCCAATATTTGTTCCATGCTATTCAGGGAAAAATTGTTAATTATCTTTTCTTATAGCTCTTTAATCTTATTCCTAAGATTGATATTTTCTTCCATCTCTTCTTCCTTTCTTGATTGTTTTATTTATTGGTTTTTTTTATTTTATTTCTTGTAAGCTAGCCTTCATTTTTTGTAGGTGAGTATCAAAACATAATAGCTTATTGTCTATCTATCTTGGAATATTATCTTCAAAGTACCTACATTTATTATCAGGCATTGCTATGAACTCACTTGATGCATTGATACTAATTCAATTTGAAGTTTGGATTATCCTCACTTATCTCATAATCCTTGTTCTTTATGTTGATGACCTTATCCTCACTAGTAGTGACCCAGAACTTTTAAACCATGTCAAAACCAACCTTAAGAAAAAAATTGAAATGACTGACTTGAGCTATTTTCACTATTTCCTTAGCCTCCAAGTTTTGTAAACGAAGGAAGAATATTTTCATTCCCAGTCTAAGTATTCTTGTGAGCTTATTCATTTCTTTCACATGGAATATTATAAACCATCCATGTCTCCCTTCCAGTCTGGAGTCAAACTTTCTACCACCTATACTTTTTTCGAAGTTTATACCACTTTTTACCATCAATGTTCCAAGTGGATATCGGTGGTCACCCATATATTCCAACTAGATCACATACAAATTGCATCTTGGTATTTTTAGTTTTCATCTTGATAATTTTTTTTCTAGCTTTTCGGATCCTAAATGTTCGGGGCCATTTTGAGGCCCTACACAACCTTTTTTGGGCTCTCCATAGTCACACTATGGACAAAGTCAAAGTGTGATGAAATAATGTGTATTCCTCAGATAGGCCTTTCCAACAGGCTATCGTTCACCTAAAACTAAGATCGTATGCAAAAGTTACGACCCTGGGAAGTTGATGTACCAACTTACCCCAACGAGGCCCACATGAATTTTGGCGCTTCATCTCCTAGGGCCATGTTTTTGGATTTATAGGGTTTTGGAATTAATGTTTGATGTAAAAATGGCTTTGGAGCCTCATTATACTGATCATCTTGCGAATTATCCTAGCTGTCACATCTCTTCTCAGAGATAAGACACCACCATTATAGCAAGTTGGTTTTCGTCTGCATTTTATAGTTTCATTGTATTTCTTTATTGAATAGAAGCCAATTTTTACTGTATCTATGTTATTGTTTATTGTATCTCTATGTTAATAATATAGATCTATATTCATTTCGTTCTGCTCATAAAATCTGGATCAATGGTATCAGAGCAGTCTTCTACTTGTCGTTCTTAGTACATGGCCCCGACGAGGTTAAGGTACAGAGTGTTGGGTCTCGAGTTTGTTTCTCTTGAGGAAAATAACTCTCGCATTCTCAAGATATATTCTGTGGTGGGAGAAAATAAAGAATGCGGGACATGAGATCCTTTCAAATTGTTTCTCAAGGAATCCCTCGCACAATACATGAATGAGATGATAGATAGTTTTATGCAAATCCTTAGACAACTACCAATAGGGAACACATCTTCCTCTAGAAGATGCATTTCCCCCTTCAAGGTACAAATCAACTTTGATATTCCTACATTTGAAGGTCAGATAGATGCAGCTGTTGTATAAAAATGGTTGAATCTACTAGAAGGGTATTTTTTTTTATAACTTTTCCAATAGAGAAAAGATTATATTTGTACTCCTAAAATTTGTCTCCCATGTCAAAGATTAGTAGGAGACTTTATGTGAGAAAAAAGGAAACAAAGGAACCCTCATTATTTACAGTTGCAATCACCTGGATTTGACCTTTATGGATGTTATTAAGGAACAATACCACCCTGTTGGAAGTTATGAAAAATTGTATACAATATGGACCACACTGCAGCCGGAAAGGGACCAAACAATGCCAGAGTTCACAAATATCTTCCATAACTTGTGCACCAAGTTGGGTATCAAATATTCTGAGTGACATCTGGTGCTCAATTACTATGGTGGTCTGCATAGATACATCTATAAATAAATGGATTTTTTGGACATCTCATTCTTGGGTGCGACCTATCGATATGATGTCAAAATCGAGCAAAAGATTAAAAAAAATACGCGGAAGTTTGGGTCTAGGAACCCCTCACAGTAGCAGCAGAGCAAGGGAAGCCCCAACCCACAGAATAAAGGGCACAAAAAATATGGACAACATCAAAACAACCAATCTAAGTCAGAAACAAAGAAGGAAAATGGGAAGATGAAGAATGACATTGGGAAGTAGTGTTACTTCCATAAGAGCCCCTAGCATAATATTGTTGATTGTTTCTCAAAGCATTCATTGATGGAAGAGATGAAATCCTCTGAATCAGATGTGGGTTATGAATCAGAGTCAAAACCATAAAAGGGGAGACATATTATTGACGTGGAACCTAGTGCCACCATAGCTACCACCAAGATCTAGCCTGGTGAACCTATTGAGCCAGAGGAAGGCGATCACCTATTTCATTCACATATGTGGGTGAAGGGTACTTCTCTGCACTTCATCATTTATAGCAGTAGCTAGAAGAACCTCATCTTAGTGAATGTCATCAAGTGGTTTTCCCTACCAACAATGTCACACCCACATCCATACACCATCGGATGGCTCCACCAAGGAAGTGACCTTTGCGTCAATCAACAGTGTCTCTTGTCCTATGACATCAAGTCCTTAAAATATGAGGTATTGTGTGATTTCTCTCTCCTTTAAGTTTTTGAT
The DNA here is from genome assembly GCA_032191745.1 of Picea mariana. Lineage (NCBI taxonomy): Eukaryota > Viridiplantae > Streptophyta > Pinopsida > Pinales > Pinaceae > Picea > Picea mariana. Next base: position 36,676 of record JASDQU010435720.1, read on the forward strand.
GTTCTTTTGGGCAAACCTTATTTATGGAAGAATCATGCTATATATGAGTCTAGGCCTCACAATGTTATTATTACTTTAGACGGGAAATTGTATAGGATACCCGAGGTAGTCCCACCTACTACCATTTTCTTGATATATGCTAAGTAATGTAGGAAGTTCATCTCTTAGACCAAGAAGTTTATATTTTTCATGATTCACTCTCAAAGTGAGTGGAAGGTTGCAGCCACATCCATGGCCTCCATGGTCGATCTCTCCATGCAGAAGAATCAAGTGAACAAGGTCGTGGAATAATACAAAGACATCTTCTCCTCACCCATTGGGGTGCCTCTACATTGTCAGTTCAAGCATTCAATCGATATGAACCGCAATGCACCGCTACCCAATGGGCCAGTCTATTGCTTCTCTCTGTTAGAAAATGAGGAGATCAAGCATCAGGTCCAAGAATTTCTCCAAAAGGGGAAAATCTGACCTAGATCATCACCATGTGGAATTCCAATCATGCTTTTTCAAAATAAAGATGGGACCCAAAGACTCTGCATTGATTACCAGACCCTAAATAAAATCATAATCAAGAACTAGTACATGATTTCCCGAATTGATGATCTCCTTGACCAAATCAAGGGGGGGCGGATACTTCAATAATATTGATATGAATTATGATTACCATTAGGTCCCAATAGAGTAGACAATTGTATGGAAAACAACCTTCAAATCCAAACAAGGTCTTTTTGAATGGTTGGTAATGCCCTTTGGTTTGATGAATGCCCCAACAAATTTCATGACTATGATGGATGATATCCTATAGCCTTTCACCAATTATTTCTTGGTGGTGTATCTAGATAACGGCCTCATCTATAAAAACAATTAGGTGGAACACTTACAACATATTCAACAGGTTCTGCACACTCTGTGGCAGCACAAGCTATATGCAATTTTGAAAAAAAACTCCTTCGGCATGGATAGGGTCCAGTACCTAGGATAAATTTTTTATGAGCATGGGATGCATGTGGATCCAACCAAGATTCAAGTCATTCATGATTGTCCCACCCCAACCACACTCACTAAGATTCAAATCTTTTTAGGCCTTTACAATTTATATCGCAGGTTTGTGTTGGGACTATCCCATATTACATGGGCCCTCAGTAAGTAACCAAGGGTGGTGGTAAGGAAAATTTCATCTGGGGCCTATCACAATAGCAAGCGTTCAATGATTCAAAGTATCACCTATTTTCATCCCCAATTCTCTCATTACCTGACCTGCAACAACCCTTTGAGATTGAGACAGATACTTCAGACTATGTTGTGGGCGCAGTTTTCCCTCAACACAGACATCATATGGCCCATCATAGTGAGACACTATAAGATGCCATCTGTAAGTAACCTAATTACGATAAATAAATGTACTTCATTTTGCAATCGTTATGGTAGTGGGGGAATTACATTCTCAGGAAGGAGACAATCATCTACATTGATCATAAGTTGTTTCAGTGCATGCAAACACAGGGAAAATTGCAGAATGATCGCCATGAGAATTGGTCCACATACCTTCAACAGTTCCATATCACCATAAAGTATAATACAAGAAGCACCAACTGCATCATTTATTTCCTCAGCCGCCCTCTAGTTGCAACACTCATCATGGTGTTAAAATATTATGGCCACAAGACCTTCAAATGAACCCATCTCTATGAGAGAGATCTTGATTTTGCTGCCACTTCCTAGGTGTTGGGAACAAATAGAAATATCACTGATTTCCATATTCAAGACAGGTGGTTGTGCCATCTGGGCCATCTTTTCATTCCATCAAGAGAGCGAGCAAATCTGATTTTGGAATCCCACTATAATTGGGTGGTAGGAAACTTTGACGTAGAAAAGATAGTGGCAGTACTGCAACAACATTTATATTGGTCAAAACTTTGATACGATGTCAACAAGTATATCAAGTCCTGCACTACTTGTGCCATTGCCAAACCGACCATTAAAAAACAAGGCACATACACCCCTTTTTCTACTCCTGAAATTCCCTGGGAATCCATATCAATGGACTACATGTTAGGCCTTCCATCAACCAAGTAGGGAAATGCCTGTGTATTTTTTGTGGTTGATTGTTTTTCTAAAATGGTGATTCTGGCCACTTACAAGAAGAGAATCATAACAAAGGCCACTGCCAAGATCTTATTCGAACGTGTGTGGGTACATTTTGGGATACCACAAACCATTGTCTCATATCGGTACAATCGGTTTCTCAACACATTATGGTTGAGCCTCTGGTCACTTTTGGAAACCAAGCTCACCAAATACACTACATTCCATCCCTAGATGAATGGCCAAACCAAGGTCATCAACCATATGATCGTGCATATCCTGCGCATGTAAAATTCCAAACATCCCCACACATGAGATGAGAGTATTCCCTATGTTCAACACAACTACAAATGAGCCATACATAGCTCAACCAACCACAACCCCTTTCAGGTGGGGTTGGGATTTCATCCATTGGGTCCCATGGATGTTGCACTACCCCGTGCAGCCACCCAGGCAGAATCATCCCATGCTTAAACTAAAGCCGACAAAGCTACCTAGTTCATTGAGAGGATCCAAAACATCTACCAACAGGTATGCTGAAGTCAAATGCCAAGTAAATGAAATGCCACAATCAACACCGGGTGGCACACAAGTTTTAGCTGGGAGATAAATTTTGGTTGAATTTGCAGAAAGAACGCCTGACATGACCCCATTAGAATCTTTTTCCACTCTAATATGGACCTTATACCATCACCAAGGCTATGGGTGAAAATGCTTTTGAGATCAATATTCCCCCCTTCCTTGGCTTGCACCTAGTGTTTAACGTGTACATCCTTCGACCATAATTTCCACCATTATTGGACACCTCACAGGTGAAAATGTGTTGAAGCTGCACAAAATAGATCTAGATAAATAATAATACAAACATTTGCAGAGAGAATTTGAGAAATAAGAAGAAGGAGATAAAGAATGAAATAATTATCATCAACTGTTATGAATCATGAATAATTTACACATGATATACTTTGTATAACTCAATGAGTATGCAATGGAGGAGAAACAATGCACCATAGTGGTGGTCTAGAGTGATTTGGACACACACCAACAATTACGGGAGTGAACTACCACCTATTCTAGTCTCTCAGGTAGTTACGAGAGTGAACTACCACCTAGTTGAGTTAACTAGTCAACTAGTCTTCAGTTAACTAACTAAACAGAGAGTAGTGAGGAGATAAATCAGGAAATCAAGGGTAACGCGACATTCTGGTGGTGCATTAGCTGGTGATGATCCCAATGTTGTATGGTGACAAAACCACTGCAACATCTAAACTCAACTCAGCTAGTCAAACTGAAGTGTTGACTGAAAGAGAATATTATTCAGGTGGAATATTCTCCCCTAAAATATAGGGTATTGGATAATGACTAATTATGACTAATAAACGAGGAAAAACCTTAGGAAAATAAATCCTAGGTGTGTGTGAAGTAACTCCAACACCCCCCTCTAAACATCACTATGTTGAAAATAAAGAACTGGTCCCGACAATGAGGCCATGTTAGGTACCCAAATACAAAAGATACACTGAAATGAAGTGAGGAAAGAGGGAAAATATTATGGGAAAAAAGCCCCCTCAAGGTACAATGTATGTAAAAATAAGAAGAAATACAATTGTTAGGCAACTATGTACTTCACTCCAAGATGACTTCGCAGAGAATGGAACTTCTGCTCAGTGAAGGTCTTGGTGAATATGTCTTCCATATGTTTTGATGAAGGACAAAACTGTAATTCGATGATCCCCTTGTTTACTAAGTCCCGGATGTAGTGCATGTGGATCTTGATGTGCTTCTTCCATTTCCTCTGAACTAGATCTTTGTAGAACTTCAGAGTGCTTTGGTTTTCACACCAAATGACAATCGATCAATGGAATGGAATGCCCAAATAAGTGAGAAAATGTTGTAGCCACATAGCCTGAATGGTTATGTTAAATACCCCTCTGTACTCTGCCTCGATTGAAGATAGAGAAATGGAATATTTCTTCTTGCTAGACCAACAGATAGGCTTGGAACCAAGACTGAGTGAGTAACCAGATGTGGACTTGCGATAAGTTTTATCACCATCCCAGTCAGAATTAGTAAACCCGATGAGATCTAATGTAGAGTCTGCTACATAATAAATCCCAAAGGTGGTGGTGCCCTATATGTATTGAAGGATACACTTTGTAGCCTTCTAATGTATCTCATGCGGCTCCTACATGAACTTGGAAACTGTGCCAACTTCATATGAGAGGTCTGGTATTGAGTGTCTGAGATACAACAAGATCCCCACTAGTTGTTTGTTCAGTTTTTTGTCAACCATTGGAGTCTCCCCTCCATCCTCAAGTTTGAATCTTGATAGGAAAGGAGTTGGAGAAAACTTGCAGTCTGCCATGTGAAATCTCTCAAGGAGATCTTGAGCATACTTGGTATGAGACAGTTTGATGCCTGATGCATCCTGACTGATCTCAAGTCCAAGGAAAAAGTCTAACTGACCCATGTCCATCTTCAAAAACCTGTCATGTAGAATCCTCTTCACTGCAGAAATTGCTGAAGTCGAGAAATCGGTGATCAACAAATCATCAACATACATAACTAAAAGTAGAAGTGAATCGGTCATCCTAAGCATGTAGACATTCAGGTCTAATTTACAATGTACAAATTTCTGTGACAACAGGTAGGAATCCATTTTGGCATACCTTACCCTCGGAGCCTACTTGAGGACATAAAGAGACTTCTTTAGTCGATAGACCAAAGATGAGTACTGCATAAATCCCTGGGGCTGCTCCATGTAGATCTACTCAGAGAGATCATCATGAAGAAATTCATTCTTCATGTCCAGATGATGGAATTCCCATCCTTTGGCTGCCGCAATG
>JASDQU010435721.1:34891-48414 GCA_032191745.1 Picea mariana
TGTCACTTATTCCTTCTTATTAGTAGATTCAATGGTTACAACTTAGGGAAAGAGTCATGTCCTATCCTGTTTTGTTCTAGATCCAGGTGGATCTAGGGAGATCTGTTAGTGTCCACACCTATCGATTTGTCCAATAACAAAATTGGCAACTGTACTGGGGATTCAACCCATTTTTGGTTGTTTTCGGTGGTTTTTCCTTGGATATTTGTTCTTAACTTACCATTTGTCATTTCCATTAATATATGAGTCTTGAGGAGACCTTGATAGACTCTCTGGGTCCAAAAGTTCCTTAAAAAAATTGTCTTTTTTCCAAGTTTTTCTTAGTTTCAGGCCTTCTCGCACTGCACCCTTTTGTAGCCTACTAGAACCACTATAATTCGCATCCTGCTTTGAAATTCAATGTGAACTTCTCTCACCCTGCCTGTGCTTAGCCTACAAGAATCCTTGATTCTCGCATTGTACACCACTGCCAGCCTGCGAACCCATTTGCAAATTTTTTTTTGGATTAAGTTTTTTTGTATTCTCAGATGCCCAGATTTGTTTGTGTGTCTGAAAATAACTTCTTTGGCCAGTGATTGATTGCTTCTTGAATTCGAACCTCGTTAATGATTAGTCTTCAGAAATCGAAAGCTCTTCTTTTTCATTTTTTCTCAACTGTTACCTCTTGACCTTTTCTTAACAAGGATATAATCTCTGGTTTTGAAATACGAGTGCTTGTTTGGTTGGGAGCCGGTGATCGGGTTAAAAGTTGGGATTAATTGTCTTTTTCAATTGCTCATTACTTGGAAAATTGTTGCCCATGTGTGTTTGAAGAGACTGGTCTTGTCAGTTTGTTATTTTTGTCTTCATTGAAAGATTAGTTTGGGTGTTGGTTGGGTATTTCTTTTTCATTGGTTGCTTGTTTTTTCTTAGTTCCACCATTGTTGTTTAGTTTCTAATAAAAAATTAAAGATATTTTCTTTTTTTTAAGAAACTTTTTATTCGAAAATATTGGCATTTAATTGTTGAAATAGAATGAATAGAGAATTTTCATTGTTCATGATTGATTGATATTGCATTTCAGAGAAGATCATACATCATAGTTCACATTGTTCCAGAAAACTCCTCTTTCCCTCCTGTAAATAGGATTCATTGAACAGAAAATTTGTATCATTCATTCCTATCTATGCATTGTTGGGTTAGAGTCTCACAAAACATCGGTTTCATTTCTGTCTCCTTTGAGTAACAACAACCTTTAATAATATTGCGCAATTTTAAAATTTAACTAGTAACTTTTTCTAGGGCTCTTTTACACCAACATTAGCTAGGCCAGAGCTTTGGAATAGGCAGTGAGACACACTCTCCAAAGAAAAGAAAACACAATAGTATCTTTTGATAAGGAGTGTCAAATTCCATTTGCAACATTTTGTCCTGGGAAGCCCTTCTCACACAAGGGTCAAACCTAAGGTTGCATCGAGATTGACAGAGTTACTCACCCTGCTTTGTTGATATCGGTGTAGAGATTGCACGTATTACAGGGGTCACTTGAAGGTATACCCACAATGATGAGTGGAAGCCTCTTAAGCTGATTTCGGGATAAATATCCTACCCTTGTCTGTGGATCAGTCTGTCGACTGTTGCCCCATGCATTGTTGTTGTTGGTGGTAACCTTAGTAGCCTATCTTCTTAGGGTCTTACATAAGGTGACTGTGAAGGGGCAGGTCTTCACGGTACTTGGAATCGATGTTGGCCAAACTCACTCAGGCTCATTGTAGGGTATACCCATGATTATGTGTGGGAGCTTGCACCAGGGTGTAAGTCCGCTAAGAAGGTCATCAACGTAACTTTTCCACCCTGGCCCATCCCTTTCTTGTCTCGTCATTGCGACGTTGGATTTCATCACCAACTAGTGATTTTGGAATTAGAAGGTCTTGTTTGCTTGGTTTTTCTTCCTAGATTTTTACTAGCGCATGTTGTTTGTTCACCCAAGTTGACCATAGAATTTCCTTTGTAAGTTTCTAACTCAATCACAATTGACCCTCCATGCCGTTCACGTAGAATGAAAGTCTTACCCCCAGAAAATATGGAAAGTTCTCAACCCTTACCTACCAACTCACCGGAGGGATCTCCTCAACAGAGTGAAGTCTAATACGTTGCCACTCCACAAGTGGAAAGAAATAACTCTCTAGAAAAGTTTTGGATTACCAATTCTTGAGAGGAATTTCGGCTTCATCCCAACTCCGAGAGACGTATTGTTCGAGTGAATTCTTCTGGAGATCTAGTTGTTCAGTCTTTTGGGTCACCAACTGGACCTTTCATAGGACCTGAGGGTCAAGATCCATTTTGGACTACTGGCATTTTTAGATGGGATCTCTTTGGCTCAAGAGCAGGCGTTGATATCACTGTCGCACCTGAGCTGCCCGAAACATCTAATCCAGACGTAGTACCTTTTACTACTGCTTATTATTTTCCTGGTACATAAGCTCTGTGATCTGACCACATATTGACTCTCCCTCTACAAATGGTCCATTACATAGATACTACGACTCCTCACACCGGTATTACCATGGCTAGCCAAGCCCCCATTGGCACACCGCTTTCACCCAGAGTCACCCCAACACTTCCACCTAGATATCATGTGTTGAATGCTTCTATTCTCGCACCTACGCAAATCACATCTAGAACTCCTGGTGGTCCCACTCCTTTTGGGCACCATCTTCCCAATTTCATTCTGACACTTCCTCCACCCCCTTTCAGAGGACCTCCTCCATCCTCTATCAGAGGCATTGATCCTAGTGGCACCATCCCATATCTCACACCTAGTTACCAGATTCCTGTTGGTGGACAATTTCACCAAGGAGGCCAAACTCAACCCCCCCTTGCAGGACAAATCCCAATTGGGACACAACCCCCGATTGGAGGGCAACTCCCACCGACCCCACCCTATGGAAAAAACATAACTCCATCCTTGGCCCAGTATTGGAATAATCTTATACAACATAATCCTCCATTGACTGGGGGGCAACAACCTCAAAATAACTTCGTCATGCCCCCTAGTATAGGCCAACCATATCCAGGCATGTCTAATCTTATTTAGTGCTCGAACTCTCAACCCCATGCCCCAGTTCAAGGGTACAAACCTATGAGTTACTTTTCTCCACACCAACAACCGAATCTGATCGGATCCTTGCATTATATGCAGACTACTTATGGTCCCACTGGTTTGCCGACGGGACTCCCTCCCCAAAGTCACCAGTACCCGCATGTGAATAGACAGTTACCTTTCTTAGCCACCCTGGACCTCCTGGATCTATTGAGGATTTTAAATGATCTGATCCATCACTCTCCTCAATGGCCTGCCATATCGGCCAAAATACCATTCGACATCCCTAAATTCGATGGTAAACCAGGAGAGGACCCGAACAATCATGTAATGACTTTTCACCTTTGGTTCTCATCCAACTCCTTGATGGATGACTCTATTCATTTACGCCTTTTTCAGTGAACCCTCACGGGTTCCGCCGCGAAGTGGTATATAGAATTACCATGAGGTTTCTTCGCCAACTTCAGCACCCTTGCTATGGATTTTCTCACCCACTACCATTTACCGATCCGCTATGAAACAGGGACCAAGATTTTGAGTTCTTTCAAACAAACCAAAGCCACTCATATCTCCGATCACATTCATGAGTGGCGACGAAGACGACGTCTCATAAAACTCGAACTTCCCGATCAGTTGCTGGCAGAGTGGTTCATGAAATCATTCATGAATGACATCAGTCATGACATCGACATGGGTGGAGTTGTCACAGAAGAATAGGCCATTAGTCATGCTCAATACCTTGACCTTGTTTACTCACAAACGGGTACTCTTTACGACTTACTCCCTGATGTGCCTCGTCCTTCTACTTCTGCCACTTCAACTACTCCTACTACTTCTCATGCATATGACAATGTGATTGGCACTTTCCATGCCCAACCTCATTCCGTCCAAACCTCTAGCAACAACCCCAAACCCATTTCTTCTAATGTTCAAAATGCTTCATCTCCTACCCCTCCCACCGGCAAGACTTATGAGGTAAATGTTGTTCAGTCTACCCCCGCCAGTAAAAACAAATCCAGAAAGGGAAAGGGTAAGAATAAGGAGGACAAAAATAATTCGCAAGAAGAGAGAACCAAAACACCACCTGTTGACGATAGGGATAAGCACAAACCTCGATACCCTTGTCTTATCTGTGGTGATGATCACTACACTAAGGATTGTCCACAACGAGCCAAGGTTACTAAGTTCCTTCAAGGGACCACGAAACCACCTACTCTGGTTGTATTATCACAACCTTTCCCTTCTCAACAACAGGCCCAATTGGTCATTCACGACCAACCTACCCCCTCCAATACATCCTATGTCTTAATGTGTATAGAAGATTCAAAGAAAAATGGCATCACACTTACCACTAGAACCAAAGATTATTCTTCCTCCAAAGAGAAGGTTGATGTGATACCTCCTTCGTTGGTCCAACCATCTCCCATGACTCCACCTACCAATGGTCCTCTTCACCTCGAACAAACGAGCCTCGATACAGTTCTTCACCCTCCTCCAAAGGGTGTTGTTCGAAAATCAGCTTTCAATCCCCATGCACGTGCTGCCCAGAACTATAGTATTGTCAAAGATCTTTCCCAAGCACCGTCCACGATGTCAGCCCTCGAAGTCCTCCAGAGTTTTCCTATATAACAGAAGGCACTGTTGAAAGATATTGGTGGAATCGACCCTACAGATACGAATTTAATAATTTTTGACTTGGAAGATCACATTCCAAGGTTACACCCTCAACTCGCATTCCAAATACAAGTTATTGTCTCTGACAAAAACATTTGTAGAACAATTATCGATGAGGGTGCCTCGACGTGTGTCATGTCTATTACCTGCTGGAAAGCCATCGACTCTCCTCCTTTGACTGAATCCCACAACACACTCAAAGCCTTTAATGGCTCCGGTTTTAAGCCTTACAGTGTCCTCCCTTCGTTGTCGATTACGTTAGAAGGCAAAACGGTCCAAGTTGAAGTGGAGGTCTTTGACGCTCCTCTCAATTACAACCTTCTACTTGGCCATAACTGGATTAATTCCATGCGCGCAGTTGTGCCGACTCTTTTCCATGTCGTGCGTTTCCCACATCAAGGAAAGGTAATTATCATCGACCAATTAGCCTTCTTTAACTCCGATGCATGTATCGACAACATACCGTTCATTGCCAACCCCCCCGAATACGATAATGTCGGTGTGGGTCTTCTTAAAGACTCCTCGTTAATGGGTACCTTCCCCATCCCACCACCCAATGTTCCACATCCGTCTGTTGCCTCGATCAACATTATATCCACCTATATTCATGGAACCCCTACATCTCACGACCCATGAATGGTACCCAACCCTAGCGATCATCTCCGTTACGATGACGAAATTCCTTTGAGTCCAGTCGAATTCACCTATCAGATCATTCAATCAACAACCCCTTCTTCCCCCTCTCTTGGTGATTTATCTCCAGATCCTTTCTGCGTCATTTTTCCCATGAATGTGATGATTATGTCTATTATGGAAGACACCCCCCGGGACGATGGACATCATCGTTCCATCCTCTTCCTGGAACAAATCACCATCAAGGGTTACCAATGGATCTCGACCACGTCGACCGTTGTCCTCATTTATACCGTTCCCGAGGCTACACCCGATGTGTTTTACAAAGGGAACTTAAGTAATATCTCACCCACCATCCCCCTCGACATATCCATAAAACCTGGAATTGTCGAAAATGTGCATATCGGAGCTTCGTGTTCCCTTGACGAAACTGTCACCTACAAGTCACTTTTCAAATAATTCTGTGACGTCTTTGCCTGGAGCTATGAAGAAATGTCGGGTATTGACCCTGACATTGTGATACATGAGATTAAGACATACCCAGATGCTAAATCCGTCTGGTAATGACTTCATCCGGTCCACCAATGTAAAGTGACCACTATCAAACTTGAAATCGAGAAACTTCTCAAAGCCGACTTTATTTACCCGGTGGCTCTCACTGACTGGGTTTCCAATCTTTTTCCAATTGACAATAAACAAGGCACAATCTGCGTGTGTGTTGATTATAGAGATTGTTGTTCCTGAGTTTATTCTTTAAGGCTATAAAGCATACCATCAAGGCATCCATAAATGATTTAAAGGAATGATTTGGGAATAAGAAATCAAAGGAAGATTAAAGTAGAATCAATTTCTCAACTGCCTCTGTCTTGCTTCCTGTTGTTCTTGGATGCTAATGTCTCGCTCAATAGCAGCCCATGAACGTTCTAACTCAACCCGGTTAGTTTTTGTTTGTAAAATGGTATTAAATAAATTCAAGGCAATACTGGCTTGATCCTGAAGGCTTGGTTCAACGTTAGGTTGTCTGCTACTTGGGACAGTCATGGATGATAAAACTTTATTTATTTGTAAAAGGATTTTAATCAATTTGTTACTTCAAATTTTCCAGAGATGAGAAATAAGAAAAAACAATTTTAAAATTCCAAACAGTAATGTAAACACATTCGAGGCCGTTTCCTGGATTTGTAACAATTTCGAAAATCATAAAATAACAAATAAACACTACAGAAAAATATGAGGCTTTAATCAAGAAAGAATCTCATATTTCAATAGACAATGATGAAAGAAAAAAACGAGCTTTCTAACAAGAGTTAATTATTAAGGAACAAAAGTTTTACAGGTCTTAAAATTACTAAAAGCGATTTCAGAGGAAAAAATGTAAATCATTTGACATCCAAACCAATCTGAAATAATAAATCAATGATGTATATAACTTCAAATTGATTACTCGTTAGAAGAACATTGAAAGGAAAAATTCAACAGAGTATAATAAACAGGGTGAAGACACATAGATACAAATTTGCAGAATCCAGAATCTCGCTTGTGATCTATATTCTGATGTATTTTGAAAACTGATATTACAAAATGGATCTCTCCAAAATTTCTGAAGCCTTTTCTCATCCTTTAGAAACTATATTTATACATTTTCATCAAAATTTCTCGTTGGTGACTAACCAAATTCCTAATATTACGGTTACATAAAATAATGTCAACCGTTTACAATTTCTTTCTAATTTCTAATAATAAAAACATTTAAAAAAGGTTTTAAGCTTGTGTTGACGAACTTCCTTTCTCCGCTTCAATACATTGAACACATTTTCCCACAAAATTCACAAAGATCCTGGGAGCATCGGGTATCTCATTTTCTTCAAATGAGAAAAATATTTTCTGCAATTCGGGCAACCGACTTTCTATCATCCTTTTTGTGAATTTAACAGTTTTCAACTTTATATTTGAAGTCACCATCCACTTGTTGATCTCTGTTATATTGATCAATTTAATTTTAGCAATCTCTTTTTTCATTTTCTCCAGCTCTTCTTTTAACGTTAGCCGGTGCTTGGCAATATTAATTTTGCCTAATAATCCAGAACAATCATCTGTTCCGAAATTCAATGAATCTCTTTCTAAGAGATCGAAGATTCCCTGGCAATCCTCATTAACTTCTCTTGTGATTTGTTTATATTCGACCAGTTTTGCTTCCCACACTTTTATCATTATGTCCCCTTTAACCTGTTCAGAAATAGATAATTTCTTAGTCTTTCCATTTTCTTCCTTTGATGAGAAAGCCACTGCCTTCTGAAAAGTTGTTCTAGCTGCTTTCGCCTCCCTTTCTTTCTAGAACACATTCTCCAAAGACTTATTTGATTCTTGAAAATAATTCTGGATTACTTCCAGATTCAAGAACATTTTATGTTGTTCTTCCTCTATTCTCAAATATATCTCCAATGCTTGTGTCTTGAAATTTTTAAGTTCTACTACCTGGTTAGTAATATAAATAATCTTATCTTGCAAATGTTTGTTTTCTTCTCCCAGCTTTCGTACCTGTTCCTGTGTGACCTGTATTAAGTGTTTTGCCTCATCCAAGTCTTTATTCAATTTCTGGATTTCTTGCATATCCTTTAGTCTAGCTTGTTCTAGACCCTTTTGAATTCCCCAACTAATATTTCTTTCATTTTCTTTTAATTTGTCTTGCAACTGATTTATTGTTTGATCCTTCTATTCAAGCATAGTTGTTAAATTGCCAACAGAATACATATTAGCTGATGCTATAGCACCCATTGTACCTGCTAATTTTGTAGCAAATTCTCCATCCTTGAGTTTCTTTCCATCTATAATAACCCTATGCTTTTTAATCATCCCTTCTCCTCTTGGATGAATTTCTTGTTTCAAGACTGCTCTTCTCTTTTTACTGAAAAAGTAATCTGATGGGGGGATTTCATCTCTTGAAATCGGCTCTAGATCACTGACATATAAAACTCCTTCATGGGGGGTTCCAAAAGTCGACTGTAATGGAGTTAAAGAGGTGATATGACTACCAAGTTCTATTGAAGATGTTCCTCCTATCTTTTCTAGAACATTCTTCATGATTTCTGAAATTGTTTCTGGCTCTTTTCCCTTATCCATTCCTGTTTCTTTTGTTTGAGAATCCTCTGTATCTTGGGAAGGTATCTTAGTATTTTTCAACTTACCTTTGTTATTTGCTTTGTCCTGTATATTAGTTTCAAACCCAGGAGGAGGTCCTTGCTGTTCTGGTGATGGAGTCAAAATTTCACCCTGTAAACTCTTAGGTAGGCAACTTCGCCTATGGTTTTGAAAAGATGCGAATCCATTCTATGATTCAGGTGGCAAGGCCTAGACTATGTTCAACACTTCTTCATAAGACTTAACATCTTTAAAAATATCATCATAAATAGATACTTCATGTTCATATGCCTTTAAATTACAATGTATGTAATGCCTACTTATTATTTGGTAGGGGTCATATTTTTTGTGCTCAATATTTACTAATTTCACTTCTTGTAGTGACTCAACCTCTACCTTAGAATGGCCTAAATTTGATAAAGAAAATTTCCCAACATGAACAGGGAAAGATGGCCACGCTTTTTTCTAAAGTGATTTTAATTCCAATCCAACATCTCCCTTGGCTATCTGATGAGCTATTTCTCTGCACACCAATCTGTCTGGTAGGAATTTTGGGAGTGCGTGAGGGGGAATGGAACAACCATAAACCCTAATATAGAAAAAATTTTCCTCAATAAACCAGTCAGCAACTGATTTAAGACTTTCTATGACTGCATCAAAAATGCGAGGGGGTTCGCATCCAAAAAATAATTTGTGCATAGGAATAATGACAAAATGACAAACCTCGTAAAAAATGTCTTTAGATTTTTCTTCCCAAAGGACCGAGTTCTGGACATGAGATGCTCCAACTCCAATTCATTAATGGAAAGGGGGTCATAAAACAGATTGCATCCATAATGTATGCAAACATATAAAAAGACACTGGTTGTCCCTTTGACTTGGCTGCTTTGTAATTTAAAATTTCTTGCGTTAGGTTATCCGACAAAATTTTATGCCAGTTAAAACCATTTCTTTTTGAACCTTCCTCTAAAAAGGGTACCCAGTCTGCATGAAAGTGACAGGGATCTTTTCTCCCAAAAAGTCTGCATAACATAATGGCTATATAAACCATATATTCATTTAAGGAGGCTGTAGCATAAATCCCATGAGAATCATCCCTAAACTTTCCTTCAGACCTCGCCCATCCTCTAATCATGTCGGGATATGCCTGGTCTGCCTCAACACATTCCTTTCTCTGAAACTCAGCTAAAAATTCAACATTAAAAGTGTGTTTATGATTTAGTGAGAGTTTATACATTACTTGAATGTGCTCTGGCCTGAATGAGCCGATGATAGCTCCTTTCTTGTTTTGATTACTTCTTGTTGGGATATCTACCTTATCTAGAGCCCAGCCAGTCATATCAGTGTATGCTACCAGCCTCGGATGCGCAACAATCTTATGAAGCTCAGACTCAGCTATGTCCCGGAAATGATTTTCGGAGTCAGGATGATTGTTCCCTAATTCATATTCCAACAAATTTGAGATTTGAGTCCACGATTTAATAGAATCTATAGCATGTGGAGTGGTATCGGAGATAATATCTCCTTCCTGTGCGCCTTCATTCTTCTTTGATGCCTTTTTGGGTGCCATGACTTCTGTGTTTAATTTGAAACCTGTAACAAAAAATGGATGAATGATCTCAGCTTAGAAAGACAAAACAGACATTCGAAAGTTTATTTTGAATATATTTGAAAAATGACGAGATTTGCACAATTGTCACGAAATTAAAACTCTTAATGCAAAAGATATTTTACCGAGATACGCTTTTAATGTCCGTATTTAAGTATCTTTGGGTTTTGAAGAAAACGAGAAACATACTTAATGGGTGAGTGAAACATCAATGAACGCTTAATATGATTACCATTAATCTTGTTTTTAAGAAAAGGTTAATTAATATTAATCATAATTTAAGGCTGAAAACTTCATTTTTTCGGGATTTTGGAAATCCTGATGTCGAGAGGTATGTAGTCGATGAGAAAACAAAATCCAAAAATGTGAAATCGCGAAATCATGATGCTTTAATTAAGAATTAAACGCTTTTAGCATGTTAATTAATTGAGATTAGACCTTTTTAGGATTTCAGAAATCGGGATTTCGAGAAACATGATGACAGGAGACGTGTGTTATAATAAAATCCGATCTCTGAAATCACGATGGCTTGTTTGTTTTAAACAGGACTTAACTTATCTTAATTAACTGAATAATCATGATTAGGGCCAAAACATAATTACTTTAATTTAACATGATTTATGAATCGGGGTTTCGAAAATCGGGATTTTGGGAAACATGATGATAGGAGACATGCTCTCACAGAATCGCGAATCTCGAAATCGCGACATAATTATTTTAACCCTTAATCTTTCTTAGAGGGGACTAAATTAATTTGTGTTTAAATAAAGATTCCAATGTTTGGGGAAATCGGGGATCGGGGTTTCGTGATTCAATTTGCATCAATCATCTGTTTGCAGAAAACCCTGAATCCCGATTTCTTTAATTGTTAAATTTAAAAATCACAAATTTAAAATTACAACCCATTTTAAATAATTTTTCAAAAGAGCGTTGGAAAATTTATATTTTTGTAAACTTTTTTTTTTTGTTTGTTATCTGAAAATAATTGATAAAAAGGTATCATGAATTTAAAAATGACGAAATTCTTATTTTAGGAAAGCCGAAAACCAAAAAACACAAAAAATAAAAATCTAGGCCTTAAGGATAAAAGATTTTAAGATCTGTTTCAACAGGGATATTACCAAAGGATTTCCTAAAGACAACTTTCCTACCCCCTTCATCGACCAGATCGTCGATGATTGTGTCAGCTGTGAAATCTTCTCTCTAATGGATGGTTTCTCCAGATATAATCAAATCAATATCGTTCCTGCAGACCAACACAAAATCACTTTTATTTGTCCTTGGGGCACTTTTGCCTATCAGAAACTTCCTTTCGATTTAAAAAATGCTGGCGCAACTTTTTAGCGCGCTATGTCTTACACCTTCCATGATATCAAGCACATCATGCAGCCATATCTAGATGACTTACCCACTCATTCCATGCGCCGTGTAGATCATCCAATACACCTCCGAGCTATTTTCCTTCGATGTCGGTTTTACCATATATGCTTGAATCCTCACAAATGCGTTTTCTGCGTAGAATCTGGCCGACTTCTAGGATTTATTGTTTCACATCAAGGGATCCGGGTAGATCCTTTGAAGGTCGAGGTGATTCTCAATCTCCCTCCTCCTTCCTCACTTCGCCAGTTACAAAGTTTGCAAGGGAAGGAAAACTTTCTTTTTCGTTTCATCCCGAACTATGCCGAGCTAACTCTTGGATTTACGGGACTGCTCAAGAAAGGGTCTAAGTTCTTATGGGATACCACTACCAAAAAAGCTTTTGAAGCTTTGAAACTGTCTCTGACACGTACCCTACTTCTCTTCCCACCTGATTACAGTCGCGATTATTTCCTCTACCTCGCGGCCTCAGACTACACCATCGCTATGGTTCTCGTCCAGGAGGATGATTCTCATGATGAACATGTCATCCATCACTTGAGTTGAAGTCTTACGCCTACCAAAACCAAGTATTTACATGTTGAAAAACTGGCCTTGGCAGCCGTCCAAGCAGTTCAACGTTTTCGGCACTATATCCTCTCTCACAAGACTACGGTAATTTCTAACTGCAACCCTATGCAGCACATTCTTACACATCAATTGCTAGGGGGAAAATACTCCAAATGGATCGTGATACTCCAGGATTTTGACTTAGAATTTGAACGCACTAAGTCCAAGAAATCCTTAGTGTTTTTCGAGTTGATATGCGACTTTCCCTACTCTGAGACGGAAAATGTAGCAGTCGATTCATTACCTGATGAATCCTTTTTCCTGATTAGTTCTGATGATCTTTGGTATGGATATATCATCATATATCTCCAAACCCAGACTTTTCGACCCAATTTGTCTAGTACTGATCGCCGTCGAATATTCTACCAATCCCATCAGTATATTATCCTCGGTGATACCCTTTATCGTCGTGGGATTGACTCCATTTTTCGATGCTACCTCACATTTGACAAAGCCGAGAAAGCCCTAAATGAATGCCATTCTAGAGCTTGTGGTGGTCATATGTCTGGGTATGCTACTGTCCAGAAGATTTGCGAGCAGGGTATTTTTGGCCTTCTTTATTTAACGATTGTATAATTGTCGTTCAAAAATGCCATGCTTTCCATACCTACAACAATAAAATATGGTCACACCCTACTCCTCTTCACCCTGTGGTATCCGTTGGTCCTTTTGCGAAATGGGGTATCGATTTCATGACATGACACCCTCACTCAGCCGGGGGGCATGGATACATTATTGTAGCTGTAGATTGTTTTACAAAATGGCTCGAGGCTATGCCGACATTTGACAACACCAGAAAGATCAAAACATTATTCATATTCCATCACATCATAGCTCGTTTTGGTGTTCCTTAGGCTATCATCACTGATCACGGTAGCCACTTTAGAAACTTCATGATGTCCGAACTCACTGAAAAGTTGGGTCTTCACCATGAAATCTCAACAGCCTATTACCCACAAGCCAACGGCCAAGTCGAAGCAATTAACAAAGTCCTCATTACCATGCTTCGACGAATGATAGCTATTCACAAAATGAGTTGGCACATGATGTTGTTTTTAGCATTGTGGGCTTACCGGACATCCGTTAAGTTTGCTACTGGGTTTACACCATTCCAGTTAGTCTATGGTCTAGAAGCCATCCTTCTGATTGAATGTGAGATACCCTCCCTGAAACTAGCTATCGAGCTCCTCCCAAACACTTCTGCCGAAGAAGAACATCTGTTGTATATCATGCGATTAGACGAAACTCGTTGCGATGCCACCCTAGTCATAGAAGCCCAGAAGAAACGCGTCAAAGCCCAATATGACAAACATGTCAAGCCTCGCGTTTTCTCCGAAGGTGATCTGGTTCTCTTTTACGAACAATATTGGGATATGATAGCAGTAGGAAAATTCGAATCTT
>JASDQU010435724.1:9085-30305 GCA_032191745.1 Picea mariana
TGGAAAGATCATTCCTGCAAAGAAAAGACCTGAGACTACTCCTCGTAAGCACACAAGTATCTGGTTGCTTCAATTGGGGAAAGCAGGGAATTCAGCCAAGATGAGCAGGCAACCACCAAGAATGGTTCCAGTGGAGGAGGACGAAGAGATGGTAAGAACTATCCAGACTCTTCAATTACAACTTAAGGCTCTCTCTACCCAGGTTCTCTCAATCATAGAAATTACCATCCAGCATAGGAGCGAGCAACAGCGAAATAGGCACGAGTGTGAAGTGCTCAGATAGCAGATAGAGGTGCTCAAATTCACAGTCAGGCCAGCATCACCCACTCCCTTCATGAACACCTACATCTTAGATGAGGCCTCCTCTACAGGACCGCGCGCTCAACTGGACCTCAACCTGTGGCTTCCAACAGAGGTAGACTCCATTGCACCGGACCAGAACAGAATGCAAATGTATGGAGTGTTTTTTCATGTTGTTATTAGGCACTTTCTGCATGGTTTTTACCATCATTACACAAACATGATTTAGTGTTCTAGTTAGTGCCACCCCTGATCTCCATCTCCTTCTTGGATAATTCAAGTGAGAGCATTTTGATTTCTACAAATTTTGTAACCAAAACTATATTCTTTGTCTGTGTTTTTTCGCAGATTTTTAATATATATTTTACCCAGTTTCTGTTATATATATATATATATATATATACATACAACACATAATATCGACGTACACTTATTCACTAATAAGTATATATAGGTATATGCCTATATTTATGTTATATAGATATTTATAAATATTTATATATTTAAGTAGGTGTACATCTATTTATTATATGATGATGATGATTAATGTCCACTTAGACCGAATTAGTCTATAGGACCTTAAGAGGGTAAGGTATTACTTGCAATTCTTTAGAATTTTGTTTCTATGCTCGAAAATCATTAAGAGAAGCTTTCCAAGATCACCATAGTTTTGTTGAGTTAAAAGGTTAGGAAGGTGGGTAGTGTGACAAATATTTTGAAATTGAGATCTAATCTGGGTATAGGCTGGACAATATAAGAGAACGTGATTTTCATATTCAACCTTCTTAGTGTCAAAAAGTTAATGCACTCTTTCATCCCATGGAATTTTAGGAATTGACCAATGCCCAGTTTCACTATGGAGCTCATGAGAATTTGTTCTTATCTTAGCAATGCTTTTTTTTTTCCACTTGTCAAAATAGAGACATAATTTTGATCTTCTAGATTACGGTTGTTTTCATCCTTATAATACCTTAATTTTATTTTAAATCCTCTAACTCTTTATCACACCACATTTTCTCCTTAAATTTTGATTTGATGATAATTTTAACAGTATCCTTATTATTCAAAATGGTGTCTTCCATGATTCCCCAATAGTTTATCCAAGACTGGGCATCTTTATGATAGCCTCGCTTGAGTCGATGGTGGTTACGACTGGATTTTCAAGCATTTTTGGGAAGCCTCTTGTCTTCCATGTTGCTTAACTTGTTCTTATACATTAGGTATCTAGTCATATCCATGTTGTCAATGGGGGAAAGGCTTTCCTCTAAGAGGAGGATGGATTAGAGAGTATTTCCTTTAATATTGAGATTATTGGTTATAAAATTATTTTGTATTTTCTCTAGCTTTCTCCAAGATTCACGAGAGATACTACATCCCTATAATTCACATCCATAAATAATAATAGGCATAACAAGAGTCTCAAAGAGGATTTTATTCTTATCCCATATCCAATGATCGGTTGATTTACAATTGTTTTCAAGCCCATAATAAGATTTCCATCCCCCAATAATCATTTTCTCAATGCTATAATTCAATTTGATCTTGTGGCGAATATTGATTCCAATATAATTGTATGAAGTCACTTCCTCTAGGTTGTTGTTGTCATATACGAAGGTATCATAAGTGGTCTTATTGGATTTAATTATCATGACCTTAGTCTTGTTAGTATTAACAGTCATACCCATATTGGAGCAAAAAGTATTGAGGATTCTTAGTTGCTTTTAAATATCATGGGGAATCCTCTCCATAAGAACAATATCATAAACATAAAGAAGAAGATTGTGACTATACCAGTGATAGTAGGGCTGACACAACCTGCTTCTTCCAAGCAATCTTCTACCTTACCAATATATATTCCAAAAGGGGCAGGGGACAAGCGACAACCTTGCTTGACACCAATATTGTAGTTAATCTCTTTCGACCAGCCCTCAGTGTTTTCAAACTTGGAATTAACATTCTTATACAGCCTTATTGTAGTATCCCTCATCTGAAAATGATTTTTTGTCTCTTCCAACCTATTCCAAAGGTTTTTCCTAGGAATTGTGTCAAACGATTTTCTAAAGTCAACAAAACAACAAAAAATATTGGTTTTAGTATTGTAGAACTCATCTACAATGATCCTAAAGGTAACAACATGGTCCATAGTTGAATGATATCTCTTAAACCTATCCTGGCATTTATCACTTTTACAATGAATTTCTAGCCAAAGGCTAATCTTCCTTTCCGAATTATAAAGCTTGGCTAAAATCAAGATAATCATAATGGTCCTATAATTAGAGCGAATTTTTCTATCCCCATTTTTAAAAATAGAAACAATGAGGCTTTGCATCCAAGGTTTATGGAATCCATACTTGACTACTAAATTGAAGAGATCAAGTATATGTGAGAAATGAGGATAGGCCCTGCGATTTTAAAAATTTCATCTTGGTAGCCTTCAATGTCCTTAGCTTTCCCATTTTCAAGTTGTTTAACCCCAAACTCTATGTCATCCAAAGAAAAAATTCCATCCTCTATATGGAAAATAGGAATGGTGTCCATGGCATTAGGGAACTCATAAAAACTTTTAAGGTAGGAATTACAGTCCCTTAAGGGAATCATATTATTTTCTTTAGTATTGCAATTTTGAATTTTCCTCCAGAACTTCTTAGGATCCAGCTTAGATAGTTGTGAAAGTTGTTCTTGCCTTTTATTGATATAGTACTTTTTCCCTTTTAATTAGGTATTTGTACATATTGATATTATCGAGTTTTAGGGACTCGTTAGAAGCATCCCTAATGTCTTTCCTAGAAAATTTGCATTATTTATCATACCAAAGGTTGGTTGTTATATTATTCTTTTTACAGGACACCTCAAAAGAGAACTTGTTAATAGAAGTGGAAAGGGTAGTTGTAAAATTATGATAGAGGTCTTCAATGTTGTCCTTATAATTTATGACATTTAATTAGGCTATTTAAATCCTTTAAGAAAATGTCAACTTTACTTTTGTCAAAGCACAATTTCCTTTTATTATCATAATTATCTTCAATGGCACTCTTGTGCACAGTAAAGTTTAGATTTAAGGTTAAAGGTCTATGATAAGAATGAGATTCATGGTCATTTAAAATGTCAAAAGTTACTAATTGGTTGGAAAGAGGGATATCAAATATCACATAATCTACGACACTACTACCTATACCATGACTACAATTCATTTGGTTGGAGTTTGGCCACTTCATTACTCCATTGAAAATTATTAGTTCTTAAGAGTTGCAGAGATTGACCAACTCGGTACCAAACAAATTTTCAATTAGGTCTTCAGAGCTTCTTTTGTAGCTATTAGATAAAACAAGGTCCTTATCTAACCATAAAGGATTATGGTTAGAATCATTGTTTAAAAGAGTATCTTGGTTAGTTGTAGTCCTAGCATTAAAGTCTCCTAGAAGGAGGATATTACCTTCATTTTTCAAACTATAAATATCTTGTTCTAAAATATTATAGGGAAAATTGTTATCTAGATTGTTTTTATTATAAAAAGTAGAATTAATATGTACAAAATAAAAAAATTCTATATACATCTTCTTATTATTGGTGTCTGAAATTTCTATCCAAATGTATTGATCCAAATGTACTGATTGAGAGGGTCGATCTTATGAAGTTGAATGTGAGGAGAAACTATCTTTCTAATATAACAAGCTATGCCTCCTATCCCTCTACGGTGGGACTTTTTGTTCCATGTCGACCACAAGATAAATCTGTCTATGTTAGGGACCTTAGACGCTTCATGTTCCCAAGTTTCAACTAGACAAATAATATCAATATCACTAAGGATCCAACTTATCATATGACCTTTGCGCCATGGATAGACACAACAGTTCCAAAAAAGGATCCTGAGTGTCCAAAATTCCTATTTATCATTATCCTTCTAGTCTCTATCTGTAACAATAGCTTTTCGATTTCTAATTATTTCCCATTTTCCTTCTTTCCTGACTTCTTTTACCTTTTAAACTTCCTTCCTTAATTCAGCCTGGTCTTCGGGAATGAGGTCTTCATTTATAAATATTCATGACCCTCTTAAGCTCGAATATTTACTGAGTATGTTATATTTATGGTCATTACAACTTACTTTGACATGAATCAACCTATCTTTATGATCAATTATTTTTCCTAGCCTCTTTGCTTCTATGAGGTAACTTGTTTCAATTTGTGAATTATTTTTTAATTCTTATTTTACTATTGCTAGTGTATCGTCCTCTTATTGTTCTTTTATACCAAAAATTATGAGTTCAAGGATTTTTTATTACGCTCGTGGTCTAGTTCGATTAGTTATTCATTTTCTATTTGATGTGGTTGATATCCAATTTGTTTTCTAGATTACTCAGGGTCAAATTGTTGGTTAGTTTTTCTTCTAGCTCTTTAATCCAATCTCTCAAGTGATGATTTTCTTCAATGTCTCCTTATTGGGTTGATTGTTTTTGTTTTTCCATTTCTTGAATCCTATCATCCATTTCCTGCAATTGACTCTTGAACCTTAACAATATATCCTCTATTTCAGTTTGAATGGTATCTTTGAAGAGTCTAATATTTTTATGAGGCATTGCCTCTAGCTCTATTTGGAGTTTTGCACCTCTTTCTTCACTCCTTTTTTCTAATGATTCTAACTATATTTGGAGTTTATCATCTCTTTATTCTCTTGTTTTTTTTACTGGTTCTATATAATTGTGAAGGCTCTCTAAGGTGACTTTCAGGGCCTCCCCTGATAGGTTGAGTTCTTGGAATAGGTGGAGTGCTCATATTGAAAAGAAGAGAAAATAAGTAACAAATTTTATTTTGGATTGACTTTAAAAAAGGAAAAGATTTTTTTTAATTGATAATAATAATATTATTATCTGTGAAATCAACTTTTACATAATAATCTTTTAAAAATTAAAAATAAATAAATACATTTTAATTATATTTAAATCTCTTTAATTTTCACAAGTTACTAAATTATAAATATATTTTAAATTAAACTTGAATCAAAGTAACAACTGACTCACCTAATTTTACATGTCCAAGTGCTCAGCCTGTTGAAGAAGCCATGACTAATTTATGACCACGGACACAGGTGTTCAACGAGTGGAAGAAGTCAAAACTAAAAATTATTCAAAACCGTAGACAGTATTCTAAGAACTCAAAACCGTAGAGAAGTTCCCCTTATATACTTGTTAATAAATATATACTAAAACAATTTTTTGTGAACTAGATTAAAAAAAATTGTAGTTTTATGAACGAGAGAAGAAATAAATTTATAGTCAACTAATTAATAACAATTTTAAATATTATTTAATAAAATATTATAAATATAAATTAAAAATAATTATGTAAACATAAGGATTTTATTTTATAATTGGTTAGACTTTATTATTATTATTATTATCATTATATTATTCTACATGTTGTTATTATCATTATCGTTTTCAGGTTATTTAATTAATATGAAAAATATCAATTTTAATCATTTATATTTTTATAAAATATTATAAATATAAATTAAAAAATAATTGTATATATAATTAAAAGTATTCATAAAATCGTTAAACATAAATCTGGCATAGCTAGACCTAAATATGCAAGTAAGGATTCATACTCCTTTCATTTCATTTGTGTCGAAAGGATCTCACTTTTATCATAGCACGAAGGGGAGTCCATTAATTTTACTTGACATAGTCTCAATCCATGCGCGTAATTAAAAAGGGTGAAACTTCTACTAAATTCGATGGTGAACCTTCAACGATGAGCAGATTGGTTGGAAAACTCATAGCCTTAAAACAGAAAGTGAGGGATTGGGAGAAAGTTCAAAAGAGGAGGAGACACTTTGAATTAGTCCAAGTGGAGAACGATTTAGAGAAGCTATATCTAACTAAATCCAATGGGAATGCTTCGGTGGTAGTTGATAGCCATATCAAAGTGCTAGAAGAAAAAAGGAAAAAGTTTCTGCTAGATGAAGAATAAACGTGGAGACAAAAGAGCAGAGCCAGAGCCATCTGGTTGCAACAAGGTGACCGGAACACAAATTTTTTCCATCATTATGTTATATATAGAAAAATTAGGAAAGTGTTGTGGGAGATAAAAGACGAATCTGGAAATAGTCATGGTGGACAAGAGGAACTAGAGACTATAGCGGTGAAACAATTCAAATATTTTTATGTTGATACTCGACAGAATTCTATTATTGAACAAGTGAGAACAGTGCAGTATTACCCATTCCTTTTCACTGAAAATGATGTTCAGGAGCTCAAGAAACCCTACGCGATCGAAGAATTATTTTTGGTACTCAATAGCTTTGCTAAGGACAAAAGTCATGGCCCGAATAGGTGGACAGTGGAATTTTTCCTTCGCTTTTTTTATTTGATCGGGGATGACATTCTGGAAGTTGTGGAGGATTCAAGAAGCTCTGGATCGATGGTAAGGTCTTTAAAATTTTTTATTCCTCATACCCAAGGTGGATAAGCCCTCTAGCTTTGGGGACTTCAGACTTATAGCACTATGCAACATGGCATACAAAATTATTGCAAAGACCCTAGAAAATACACTGAAACCATTCCTTTCAAAAACTTTATCAATGGAGCAGCTTAGTTTCTTAAAAGGTAGGCAGATATTGGATGCGGTGAGCACTACCCAAGAATGCTTACACAACATAAAAAACTAAAAAACTAAAAGCTCTAATCTTGAAATTAGATCTCTAGAAAGCATATGACTATGTAAATTGGGACTTTCTCTGGATGATACTGTTAAGGACGGGCCTTATTCTTTTGATTACAAAATGGATTATAAGTTGTGTAAATGTAACATCTTTCACGAACTTGGTAAATGGTGGGCCTTCCCCTTTATTCTGAAGTGGTCACGGGCTTCAAAAAGGATTCCCTTTATCTCCTTTACTATTTATTTTGGTTACGGAGGGACTCAGCTTAATGCTCAAGCAAGCACAAGCCAAAGGCAAAATCACTGGGATAAAGACTTCAAGACTTATCAAGCTTATTGCCTTACTTTTTGTGGACAATTTATTGATTATGACTAGAGCTCAATTAGCTTATTGGAAGGAAATTGATTACATTCTGTCTATTTTCTATAAAGCATCAGGACTAGTCATAAACCCACACAAATATTCTTTTGACTACTAGAGAATGTAGGAACATGACTTGGACATTTATAAGGCTATTTTCCCCTTCAATTTTGTGGAGCTAAACGTAGGCTTTCGTTACCTGGGTTTTTATTTAAAGCCAAAAAATTACCATGTAGAGGACTGGAGATGGCTTATTCAAAAATTTGAACGAAGGATAGGACTTTGGTGTCATCGTTGGTTATCTTTGAGTGGGAGGTACGTTCTTGTCAAATCAGTGTTAGAGAGATTTCCTGTGTTTTGCTTGGCTGTAGCAAATTTTCCCATTTTGTCCTTAACAAAATCAGACAGGTGATGTTTAATGTCATGTGGTCGGGTGGTGGGTTAATGAAATGTGTTCACCTTTGTAAGTGGAATGATCTTGCAAAACCAAAATCCTTTGGAGGTTGGGGTATCAAGAAACTATACTGGTTTAGTAGGGCACTGGAAACAAACATCTTGTGGCAATGTATGATGAAGGATGGACTATGGCACAAGGTACTAAAGGATAAATATTTACCCTCCACTTCGGTGGTGACTTGGATTAGAAGCACTTCTGTGAGTACAATAAAAGTATCAAATTCATGGAGAAGCCTCCTAAAATTATTTCAAGTAGTGGCATAGTGGACAACATGGAATCCAGGTTATGGCATGTCCATAATACCTGGAGAAGATATGATACTTGGACTGGGAAAGAGTTCTTTTTTATCACAAGGCCTCATAGATTCTCTTAGATTGAAGGGATGCCACTAACTATATCAAATATCATAACGGGGGAGACAAGGTGTAGTTATGGCTCACTAGAAATCAGATTCAGAGTTGGGGTTGGGAGGCATAGAAGTAGAAGAATGGGATAGCTTCTGCAGAGCCTTGGATCATGCAGGCATATTTTTGACAGACTCCCCGAACGAGTTAATTTGGATAGGAGGAAATGCATCAAGGAACATCATGGAAAACAATTCACATGATGTCATAGCGTCAAAGATTTGGAATCGCAACAAAAAATGGTGGAACTATTCCCTATGGAAGTGGGACTTGGCACCAAAAATTAAACTCTTTACCTGGTTGTTGTTGGAGAACAAGATTCTCACTTAGGAGAATTTGCAAAAAAGAGGGAAGACAAAAATTCCTCCGCAGTTAAATGAGGGAATACCAATTGACTGGTTTGATGGGGTTTCTCAAAGGAGAGGGCAGACTAGTGGAGCATGAGGAGTCATTTGGGTAAATAATCACACAAAGTATAGATGGATGTTGAATCGTATCTCAGGCTCGAATACCAAAGCCGAACTATTGGTAGTTTGGGAGTTGTTAACCTTGGCAATCAGTCTGCACATCTATGACCTCCAGTTTTTTGGGGAGTCAAGGATTATCATTGACTGGCTAAATCATAAATGTGACCTTCAGGTCATGTACTTGATGCTCTGGAAAGAGCGGCTAAAGGCCCTCACTAGAGAATTCTCGGCTCTCGAATTCACCCACACCTATAGAGACTTCAACCAGGAGGTGGATCAGATCTCAAAGAAAGCCTTGGAGTAGTCGAAAGTCAAAATCAAATACACCCATATGGAGGATGGGCATATGGGCTCAATTTTGGAATTAAAACTCTTTTGATGAATTTTTCCATCTTTTACAAATCTTTGTTTCATCTACTTGAGCTCCCTGTTGAGGAAGGGGAAGGAGTTTTTTCTCTGATCGGTGACTGAATTTTCCATTTTTTACAACTTGGGTATTTTTTGTCTTAAATGATATTAGGATGGTCTCTTGAGCACAGTCACTTTCAGAGCTAGAGGCATGGGTGTCTTTGGGCATGTTATTTAACTTTGTTTTTACTGTTGTCTTCACTTTGGATGTTTCGCTGCATTTTTTTCAAACTGTTTTCAGATTACATGGAGGTATGTTTTAGACTGTAACCACATTTCCCTTGCAATGTAACTTACCTTTCTTTATATTTACTCAGTATAAAGAGAATTTTTTATGTGTGGAAAAAAAATTAAAAAGGGTGAAAGTAACAATTTAACTATTTAGGTTTAAATATCCCCCCAAATTAGTAATGTTCTATATATGATCGTGTGAACTTTTCAATGAAGGTGAAAGTAACTATTTGGGTCCTCAACATCGAAAAAAAAATATTAATGATATGCAAGTAACGATTGTCATGGGCATAGAGTCATATAATTTTTTACAAATTGCTTAAGTGATTTGGGTTAAAAGATGGATTCATAAATTTCATCTCCCCATTGAAGTGATTTGGGTTAAAAAAATGGATTCATAAATTAAATCGAACTATGCATTTTTTTTTAAAGATTACTAGCTCCACATTTTGTTTTAAAATTCACGTGGAGTACTTTATTAAAACTAGCGTAATATGGAACTATGTTAGGTGGAATAAAGCGAAAAATTAAAACAAATAAAGAAACGGATCTCTATCCTCGTCAATGACACATAACTCTCTAAAACCCTAGCTACAGAGTATCTCTCAAACCCTATGTCGAGGGTTATATAGGACAATGAGATAAAATTCTCTAAAACCCTAAGTGCAAGGTGTCTCTCAAATCCCAGGTGGAGGGTTATATATGATTATGTAGTCGAAAGGAGATATAGTGTAAGGGTCGTCAGATCTAATCATTCATGAATACTTAGAATTTTTTGTGGAGATGTAAGTAAAGGTTCCCTTGCCCTTGTGCTTAGTTTAGGTTATCTTCTTTGTAGTTAGTGTACATTTTTCATAAAATATATTTTCTTTTGATTTTTTCCATACGTGGATGATTTTTTTTTTGGGTACATAATTTTATGGTTACTTTATACTCAGAGATAAAATTGCAAATTTTGGGACGAGGGATCTCTTCTTATTGGAATTTGACCACTTAGTTATATATATATATATATATATATATATATATAATTAATATTTGTATAAAATAGTTTGAATGTCTAAGTTGGTGAGTGTATATAATGAAGGTGGTGACGAATGGGAAATACAAAAGCAGGTGGCATCGTGTGCTCGCTAAAGAGGATGTGAATCGAATGAATTTTTATAAACATGATAATGTTTTATATACAATAGCATGTTTCTACTAGAAATTACATTATAAATCATATAACCTTATAAATCATATAACCTCGAAATCATAATTGAAGGAAATTGATTCCAAAAATTTTAAAGAGACAGAGGAAGATCTTACCTTGTCATGTTTGATTTTTTGCTCTGTTAGCCTTCTTCCCGGTTCAATATGTCAGAAAAATTAATCATTCTTTCGCTTGTGCTCCAAACGCATCCAATCGGTCCACAATCCCTCCACAATATAAATATGGATATTGTAGTTGCAGGTATCTGAACACAAAAAGACGGCCATAATATGAAATGCCAGAAAAGTCATTGATCCGTAAATTGAACGTAGGACAAAAATCAGGTGTTAGATAAATAATAACTTTAAATTGAATGCAGGTAAAATGTGACATCAGGCCATGCCATGGTTCACATCCCATAAAAATAAATGTTTTCCCTCAATATGATACATGCAATATGTGGTAATGAGGTTGAAGTAGTGCCTGTTAATCATCCAAACGTGGCAATAAAATATTGCATAGATATTAATCCTTGTTAACCATCTAAATGTGGAAATAATATGGCCTTGCGGTAATTACTTAATATGATTAGGTAAATGTGAAAAAGTAAACAGGTTAATTGATGCATTCATAAATGTGAGGAAGTTATGAACAGTAAATCCCATTCATTGATTTGGGAGGATGATGAAAAATATGCTAGCATATTCAATTACTAGCCATGAGATTAGGATTTAATATTAAAAGATCATTAATTGTGCTCATTTCCAATAGGTATGGACCTATCGACATAATGAAAACCTTAAATCTTTTATGGTTTTTAAAACCTCGCCTGAAGCATGCATGCACAGATTGTTTAAACCCAACTTAGTGGCAATGAAAGAAGTAGCAATCATATTTTGTGGGTGAAATGATATGGCATACGACATACTAACCATTAATCAATTTAAATCATACGACATACTAACCATTAAGCAATTTAAATAAGAAAACATACTAACCATTATGGAATTTAAATCATAGGACATACTAACCATTATGCAGTTTAAATCATATGAAATACTATGACATACTAAGCGTGTCACTGGCTTTAAGCATTAAGACATACTAACCGATATGGATTGCAAAGATCATATCGAATATGGTTTTCAATATCGTTCCAAAGAATAATCTCAGGGCGTGAAAACGTATAATCTAGATTCTGAATGAAGAAGCGTAATCACGGGGCATGAAAACGTTTTAAAGACTTAAAAATGTCAGGGAAACAAATGCTTGAATGCATGCATGTGGACCAACCACTAAAGGTAGGTTTGTGTTTGTGGTTGGCCCTGTCTTCAATGGTTAGCCTGCATGCATGCAAAACCTAAATCCATCATAGAATAACCTAGAAACCATAATTGAAGGAAATTGATTCCATCAATTTTAAAGACACAATGAATGCATGCATGTGGGCCGACCACTAAAGGTAGGTTCATGCTTGGCCCTTCCTTCAATGGTTAGTCTGAATTCATGCAAAACCTAAAACCTAAATCCACCATAGCATGTGTCTATTGGAAATTACATTATAGATCAGATAACATGGAAATCATAATTGAAGGAAACCAATTCCAGAAATTTTAAAGAGGCAGAGGAATATCATACCTCGTCCTTCTTTATGCTTTCTCTATTAACCTTCTTCCTAGTCCAATATGTCAGAAAAATTGATTGTTTTCTCGCTTGTGCTCCAAATGCATCGAATCAGTCTGCGATACCTCTACAATAGCAACATGGATATTGTAGCTACATGTATATGATCACAAAAAGAGAACCATAATATGAAACGCCCACTACAAGGAAAAGACCTTTTAGCAGAGGTTTCTAGTGTTACAAAATTGACAAAAATTGTCAAAAAAACCACCACTACAACATCTATTATCGATAGCAGATTTTTTTGTGGATACTATAACAAAAGTTGATTATAACTAAACAAATTTGGGTGCTCGAAGGTGTTAGCGAATGTTTACAAATCGGTGCCTTTGTATAAGGCACAAACATACACCTACAACACCGGTGTTGTACACTTAACTTCAAGCATCGGGGCAGTAAAATATGAAAGAAGCAGGGAGTAAAATATTTAAGCATCGGGGCTTTAACATCAAAACACACTGGAGAGTTAAAAATAATTAAGCATCAGTTCTTTCTACATAGAACAAACCGGTGCATTATTAATAAGAAGGAACTGATGTTGTATAAAATAATATGCATCGGTGCGTTACAGAGAAAAATGATCTGATGCCTTAAAAATCTAAAGCATCTGTGTTTTTTAGTAACAAAAAATCATCGGTGCTTATCAATAACAAAATAGTGTTGGTGTGTATCAATAACACATACGCATCGGTGCTTCGTATAATATTAACGCACTGATGGAAAAAAATTTAATAAAATTTTGTGGTATTAAATTAATATTGAAACCAGTGCTAATTGATTACATAAAAGCACTAGTTCGAATTTCATATGAAATGCACCGGTGAGTTTTAATATTAAATGTGTCGATGAGATTAATAATTAAAATACACTAAGAAACATCGACATGTGATATTGCAATTATTGTTACTTTTTAATTCCATTATTTATCAAAAAAATTACATATATCTTATATTTTGATTAGTGAATTTGGATATGATGTTTGGATTAATTTTTTATATCAACAGATTTTGCATCTCTTCATTATAATATTTAGTCATCCATATATTTAATCAGCGATGTAACATTTCACAGGAACATTGGACAACACAATAGAATAAATTAAAACATATTTTATTATATGAATAAGAGGGTCCCCGAATAGGGTGCCAGTGCGGGACACATGTCACCAGGAGAGGGCGCGAAGCAGCCAACATGGCGATGGCCATGTGATAGGAGCGTGGCATACCCTCCCACCACCCTCATACATTAAATCCAAGCTCGCGTAGGCCTAGACACCATTACTCTTAGTGAGCCTGGTCTAAACTCGTTGTCATTTCAATGGCTCAGAGCCATGAATTCAAATTTACTCTGCTTGTGCGCCTTTGCATTCTTCAGCAATATCGACGCCATGCCTTCTACCAAATGCATCTATAGAGGTTCTCTTTTAAGGCTGAGACCTCCTACAACCTGCACCCCCACAAACTACACCTTCATTACTTGTGCTTCCTTCCGGTGCTTGCAATTCCCCTCAGCATCCTAGGCATGCTGAGACAGAGGGGGAAATCTAAGCACGGATCGGCCTGGAAGCCAAGTCGATCGCGAGTGGTTCTCCGACCCCCGCTTGCACCATCTCCTAACTCATCACCTGCTTCATCGTCCTCGCCCTTTTCTCAGTCGCAGTCACGACAAATCCCCAACAACCTCCCATCCCTATCCTCGCCCTCCACAAGCCGACTAGAATGGATTTCCCTCTCTGAAAACTGCATGGGTTTTAACCGGGGGCCTTCATTTGATTTGGCCTCCACTTTGTTGTCGCTTCCTGCAGTTCCATCCAACTCACCGGTGAGCGCACCAGTCCAGCCAGAGAACCCAACCAATCAACCTCACCTGGGAGCACAACCAAATTTTATGGGACCACAACCAGGACCTCATTCCTTTTCAGATTCAGTACCAGACTCACAATTGCAAGACAACCTTGCCATCCTGCAAGGTTTGGTCTTTTAACTGCGATAAGGCCTGGATGACCTCTAGTTTCGATTGGAAATCCTGGACGAGAATGCCTCAACCCTCCTACAAATGTTCTCAATGCTTCAGGGGGCTTTCCACTCGACAGTAGGAGTGGGAAAAGCCACAGGGGGTGGAAACGGAGATGACTCAGGGGATGGAGGAGAAGGCACTACAGGGGTTGGCGGCGCAGATGATACGGGTGTTGTCGTGCACGAGCCCATGGAGGAGGGAGGGACATTTGTCGAAGAGGAAGGGATTGGAGAATGTTGACACAGGAACTTCCATGCATGAGGCCGTGGATAAGGGAGATACATGGGCAAAAGGGGATTGGGTTGGAGGTGACGTCGACACAGGCACTGCCATGCACAAGCCCATGGAGGAGGGAGGGACAATTGTCGAAGAGGAAGTTGCACCAGTTGCAGACTTGACGAACAATGCCACCTCCCTGTACGTGTGGCCCTACTACAAGCCCACCTCATGACCGACACAAGTGTCTTTATGTTATCTTATCCAAGTGTCTGAATTTCTTTTTGCCTCATGGGGCCTACGATCATGCTTGATATGTTGTTTTATGGAGACTGTAATTTTTACGTTTATGTTTAAGTTTTGTCATTTTTAGACTGGTAGCTTCAGATAATGGGCTATACTTTGACCGACTGACTGAATTGGTTTCCCTTCGGGGAAGTTTAGTTATTACAGACCGGAACTCAAGATGATATTGTAACTCTTATTTTTTGAAGGATTTGTATACAACTCTTACTTACAAAAAAAAAAAGAGGGTCTTTGTCATACAAAATGGGGCACTTATCGGTAATCTCTTGTCTTTCAACTGGGACACTATGTCCATTACCTTAAACAAAAATGTCTAATTTTCATAGACAATTATTTCAAAAAAATACAATTGCATCTTGCATTGATATCCAAATATATTGGTCATCATTCTTCACTAGAACGGTTGTTAGTGCTCGAGTTATTTCCATGCCTTGGGTTATTTTGTTGAATGTTTGGTTGATTGTCTTGATTGTTTTGTTCTTCTTGAATTTCCATCTACAAACATAAAAACAAATTGTAATGAGACTATCTACATTGGTGAGAATAACGAAAATTGAAATAAATAATATACATGAATGTAAATTGAAAAACGACGTACCTCCAAAGAAAGAAGTGACTCATGAATCATACACATATGTTCAAAATCAAATCTCATGCCTTGTTTCAACAATTCTTTTGTTGGCTCAGCTCCATATTTTGTTTCCTGCAAGTTTTATACCCCATAATAAATCATAGATTTAATATAAAGTATTATTTTTGTTTCACTAATTATAAAATGATGAAAGTAAAACAACATAGATTATACTTACAAATTCAACAATTAATTTTTGATATGCCAACATATACTCACAACCATTAATTAATCCAATGCCAATCAATTTTTCCGATGGCTCATCTTTGTATGTTAGCAACTGTTTGAAGACATTCAAGGATGATTGTTGTAAAACAACTTAAAATATACAAAAAAAAAACTTAAGTTGTTATAAGGAAAAAACAATTACTCACAAACTTTGCTATCAACCATTTTCTTCATTGTCGTCTAGTTTTGTGTGCAGAATGAGTTCCATTTTCTTTTATTTTTTTCTATAAAAGAATATTTGAAAATTAATAATTAATGTATAATTAATTATGTGTACCTAATAGAAAAATTCAATGATTACATACATTTGAAGCACATTGTTGTTGAGATAGTTCCTCCTCCGATGCAGTTATGCCCAATTCTTTGACCATCTCCTTGTACACTTTCTTGGACATTCCTATTGGCATATTTCAGATATCATCTCATTGGTCCTCTGAGATTTTCATAATTTTCCTGAAAAAGTAACATGACAATAAAGTATTTTTATATTGATATATGAAAACTAAATATCACAGAATTGATATATTAATAAATAAATACTTTGCATAATATATATATATATATATATATATATATATATATATATATAGAGAGAGAGAGAGAGAGAGAGAGAGAGAGATAGATATTCTAAAAATGTGGTTTTAGGAATATTGTTTTCTGAATGATTCTTTTTTGTTGTTGTATGTTTTTTCTATTGCAAGTCTGACAGGTCTCATTAACCATTGCTCTGGAAATGCTTCCTATAGTTTAAATACAACATGGTTCTTGGAATCATTGGATTGATTTCTATATTGTAAGTGGAAAGTATGTATATACGTTCGTTCCACTATATCCCTCATAGTTTTGTAAAAGTTTTTCCCCCTTTGATTAATCTCCAACACCACTCAAGATGAGCTAAGGACCAATTCATCATCATTTACATATTCTATATAATTAATTTTTTTTGTTATGATGAAATTTTGTTCCCTCTTTGCTGCTTCATGTAGAACATTAAACATGTGTGAATTAATAGATTGTTTCAAACATGTCATCTAATATTCATAAGTATATTATTAATGAAAATAAAAATAAAAAATCATATTGAATAGTATTTTTTCATTCACCTGATTCATCCTTGTTATTGGGTAAATAGGTAAATGCAGACATGAACTAATCCCCCTAGATCCACCTGGATTTAGAACAGATTTAGAACAAAACGAGACGGAACAAGACACTTTCCCTAAGTTGTGATCATTGAGTTTACTACCAAAGGAGAAATAGATAACATACCTTATGAATCGTTTCCTTATATCTTTGTTGTCCCTGCTTCACTCCAGTGCTCTTGTGGAATCAAATCTGAGATAACACAAACCAACCAACATGAAAGAA
This sequence comes from Picea mariana, assembly GCA_032191745.1. Taxonomy (NCBI): domain Eukaryota; kingdom Viridiplantae; phylum Streptophyta; class Pinopsida; order Pinales; family Pinaceae; genus Picea; species Picea mariana. Next base: position 26,017 of record JASDQU010435724.1, read on the forward strand.
GCAATAGTATAATTCAATGAAAACCTAAACATGTGATCAAGGAGTCATGTAATAAAATACTAATCATTTTATGGGAAAGAGACGTGCCACCGTATTATATTAATGAAAAGTAGAAGATACAACCGAATTGCCTTGATGTTGCAAGTTCCCTTTTAGTGGTCCTTCGTTCCAACACACGCATACACTTTCTCCGGAATTCACATGAAGATAATCCACAAAATCTTGATGGGAAAATGGTGGCCTCAAGCATCACTAGAAATAGGATTCTTCACATAGTCTTCAACCTATTCTTTCATCAATTTTCTGCTTAATCTTGCTTAACCTTTTCCATGAAAATCCCATGATTATATAGGAGAAGGTGAAGTGGTTAAAGGGATGAGGATGATCCCACAAAATCAGAGAATCCAATAGGATCACAACCATACAGACACCACCTCACATTCTAGAAGATTCCCCTTCTAGAAACTTCGTGAAACCTCTTTCCTCTTTTAGCTTTGGAACGTCGTCGCACCCTGCCTATATAGCAATCTACAAAAATATCACGGGCCAGATATAGATCATCCTACGGAAATCATAGATTTCCGCACTGTGTAATATATGCAGTATGCGGACCCTTTCTAAAAACCAGTCTTGTAGAGGAGGAAAGAAGTTTCTTTTCTCAAGCAAAATTCAAGTTGGGAGCCTAAACACATGTTTGTGAAATCATCATTAGGGTGACCAAAATAATGTGTAACAGAATGCCCCCCAAAGTATGAGGTTGGAACTTGTGATAGCCGAAATACTTTGTAAAAATGTCTGTGTGTGTCGGGAACAAAGAGTGCACCAATTAGGAACCTGCAAACAATCAAGCATTCACACAATATTATACCATGTCTGAAGTAGGAATTCCCATGTTCAGACTATAAATGATTGAAATCATAAATATAAGTCATGGCCACCAATTATACACTGTGGATCCATGTCATCAAGATTCTACATAACCACTAGGAATACACTATGAATCTATGTATTGGAAAACTTAGATACAGACATAGCCAGGAGACATACAAAGTGGATCTATGCGTCAATTCAAATCACATATACTCCATCGCAACCTGGATTAAAAAATGATGATGTCCAAGGTCTTGAATCCCACCATCCGTTAGTACGAATCTATCCATGTGATTACAAGCGCTAAAGTCGAACATGGTTAGAAACCACTTGATTATCGATCGTTAATGAAAACCGTTAACAAGTGCGAATAAATGAGCTGAATTCAAACACTCGATCGAATCTTTCGATCAGGGATCAATGATGTAAATCCACTGTCGAAAGAAAAGAAACCTGCCATTGAGGCATGCAGGCTCTAAGGCACTAAATAATTTCTAAGTCTTGTTCCTGGATAATGAGTTGAAGTCCACAGGAAAAGACTCATCATAGGAGGGCCTTGATGTATCCTCCCTCAAATGACACGAAATAAGTAACAGATTTAGGGTATATCAAAGTATGAACATGATATGAAACTGACATAAGGAAGGCTGACATGGTAGGAATTGACAATTGCAGATGGTCAACTCAATAGATGGCTTGGTTGAACTTCTCTTGAACATATGAATGGCACAACACTGGTCTTGGCATCATTGAATCAAAGACAACTCAAGATATGAACCTGAAGAAAGTCAAATGAGAGAAAAATGGATTTCCCAACCCGGATTCAAATGATGACGGGGGTGCCATGTTCAAGAGCGACGCTTACTGCCACTAGCACAAATATAGAGACACATCTCTTTCCCAAATTCCCCCCCACCATTTCTGGCAAGTACCTCTTTATTTTTCGCAAGCTTGAGCAGGATAACATATGCTTGTTGATGTAATCTCATCATTCGGACGATTCCCTCGAAGTATGTTTATGGAACCCTAAGAAGGAGTGGTTCGGTCCCATGTGAGTCTTTCAATGTTTGTTTAATAAGTCCAAAGATAGAAAACTTTGGGGTTTTTCATATTTTGAGAGTCTGAAAAACACTTAAAGAGAACTCTCCCAGTTCCTTTTTTGTAAATTAGTTTGATAAGACCAAAAAAGTGATAAACTATCGCCCATCAAACGTTTTCTTCAAATACTTTTACGAGCGTGAAAAGAACAAGGTCGCTTGGCAATATTTTCATTTTTATCGAGTGTGAAAAGAGCTTAAAGGTTACTCCATAATTTTTGTTATTTTCGTGTTACCATGACGAGTACCAAAAGACAACAAAAGTATACTCGATTACATTCTCATCAATTTTCAAGCATGAGAATGAACAAAGACCAAGCTCGAGGTTTTTCTAAAAAACCCTAAAAAGTAATCGTACATGCGACGAAAATGAAAAATAAATTGCAAAAATTGTCCATACTTCATTGTTCGAAACCCTAATATGTCCATTTGCGAAAAAACAAAACTCACGAGACCATTAGGCTGGTAGGTTTTTTGAGAAAATATATTTAAATGATATAAAATATTTTTAGAAAAAGTAAAAAATGAAATAAATAGGGCTAAGAACTCATTTTCACTATCTCATTTGTATTTGGTCAAAAACTTGTCTAAGAGACCCTTTTTCACCTCATATTTCGGCAGTCGATTGCGGGGACCACAGGCGATCATTCGACGAACGGTTTGCATGAAAATGGTGAGTACCTCGTCTTCTTCCTTTTCAACAATTTAAAATTCATTTCAATCGGTTAAAAGATGAGTTTTTGGGTGAATTTTTGGGCCGTAGGCATGCGTTGGGGCTGCCGTAGGTGCCCTATATCGGGGCCTACGGAAATCAAGGATTTTCGCAGGTGTCCAATGGTTTACCTGCGGAAACCCCGCTCTGTAAGTGAAGCCCAGTTGCGACAGTTGAAAACCCAAAAAGAAAATGATGCGTTGGACCAAAATGAATTCCAAAAAATGATGACTAAAGGTGCTAACTTTTTTCTTTCATTTCCATGTAGGTATTTTGATTGCAAAAATGTTGGAGTGGAGAGAAAGAGATCATGAAGACGATTATGCAATGGCTTTGAATGATACAAGCACCATAAATTCCCTACGATAGTGCGGTTTTTTAAAGTTCTTCAAGATCCAGGGCATGAGAGCCCAACTGAGACTATTGGAATATCTGGTCCATATGTGGGACATGGACCAACAAGTATTTCATGTGGGTGTTCATGTGCTTTCCTTAGACATCTAATATATTTACTTCTTGATGGGGCTATCCCATCGTGGGGTGCCAATGACCTTAACAAGAGGTCGAGGTGGTGGTTTTCCAATGAGTGAATACATCAGACGCTATTGTGAACCCGAGGTCGAGGGGCGCAAGGGTAAACTGGCTATCAGAGGGGTTCGTGATATGACTCTCAGAACTATACTTTTCACCATTGCATGGATGGCAAGGAGTGCTTCTATGCACATGGCTCTACAGAGCTACTTTCAATATGCCATTGAATGCACTGAACCTCGTGTATTCAACTGGTGTGATGGTCTTCTCAGCAGTATGAAGAGACAGTTGACCAAGAGCAAGAATGGGGAACTAAAGCAATTTGGGTACGGATCCATTTTGGTATCTTTATTCCTAGAAAGAGTCCCTCACCTACGCCTATAGGTAGAGTGGAATATACCAGCACCATGAGATCCACGGATGAAACGGTGTTGTGATCTCATGTTCCGACATGTAGTGGGTCCCATTATTAAGTAAAAAGATATATTTTTTGATTGCCTGGAGCCCCAGATCTCGATGATCGATGACTATGCGTATGTCGGGATGGATTTTCACAATGACCCTGACTTGGTGCTACCAGAGGGTTCTCAGTGGGGGGACCTAGGTAAGAAAAATATTTTTCTTTTATGGCATTTTGTAAATGTTTTCAAAATATTAAACACAATTTTTCTTTTTATGTTTTCAATCCAATGACTAGTCAAAATATTTGGACCATGCAGATGTAGGGCCATTCCGACCCCCGGGTACATCCCCTATCCAGAGGCGAGGGGAAGCAGCAGTAGTAGCAGGATGGGATGCAAAAGATTATGAAGAAATCGAGCAGAATATGGAGGGTTTAACTGCGGGCATCCCAGATATGTTGATTGGTGAGGTCCTGAGGTATTTCCAGCGCAATACCGTAGGCGTGGCTGGTCCACTGATACAATTTCTCCGTAGGGTAGCACGAGAAGTAGTATGTTACTGTGAGCAACATCCATGATGCCATTTTGTAGAAGCTATGAGCTTCATATTTTGATATTTTTGTCTTCGGATGAAAAACAATCTTTTTTGTAAAAAAAGTTTATCGTTATATATATATA
>JASDQU010435724.1:30373-40590 GCA_032191745.1 Picea mariana
TACCGGCTTATTTTTCTTTGTATAATACATGTGATGTGTGATTGGATTTATAAATGTCTCAGATGTCTGTCTAACACATAATTAGCTAATGCATCAGTTAATGTATTTAGACATCTAGGAATGTGTTGATACTCGATATAATCAAAATAACGTTCCAAGAGGCAAATTCGTAAATATACCTATAAAAAAGTAGGACTTTGGATAGCATAGACATTACTTAACTATAGCACTACTAGTTGTGAATCAAGTCATATAACCAGGAAGCGAATCCCAAGTGAGATAGAATCAGTCAATAATTCGATGATTGTGCTATACTCTGAGATAATATTGGTTGCACGACCAAGACAAACACCGTGTAAACTGATAAGTTCATTCGTGGGTGCATAGATTGCCCATGCAGCAGAAGCTAGGTTCTGAGTGCTACGACAAATGCCATCGATGAAGACAAAGTGGGGTAACGAAGACTCTGACATCTGGAAACCAAGAACAACGCAAGATAAGCAGTCGAGGGTAGAAACCAAATAACGAAAAATCACACAAAAGTAGCACACGATAGTATGATACAGTAAAATACAAGCACTCATGCAAAGATAGTCTAAGAATAGTATTTCTTCAAGTAAATCCCATTTATGGGTTCACTCAAAAGGATTCCATCATAATCTACTAACTCGTAGGCTCCCTTCTCCATGGTGATAAGAACCTTGTTGATCGCTTCAACTTGGCCATTGGCTTGTGGATAGTATGGGGTTAATTTTTCATTTCAAAGACCCAACTTTTATGTAAGCTCAGACATCATGAAGTTTCGAAAGTGGCTACATTGATCAGTGAGGATAGACTGTGGGATTCTAAATCGTGTGATGATGTGATTGAATATGAATAGGGCAATAGTTTTTCCCATATTGTCAAATGTAGTCATCACCTCGGCCCATTTCATGAAATAATCCACGGCTACGATAATGTATCCATGCCCCCCGGATGAGTGAGGGTTACAGGTCATGAAATCGATACCCCATTTAGCGAAAGGTCCAATGGAAACTACAAGGTGTAAGGGAGTGGGATGATATCTTATCTTATGATTGTATATTTGGCAAGCATGGCATTTTTGGACGTCAATTATACAATCTTTAAATAAAGAAGGCCAGAAGTACCCTGCTCATAATATCTTTTGGGTAGTGGCATACCCGGACATATGATCGCCACATGCTCCAGAGTGGCAGTCATTCAAATTTTTCTTGGCCTCATAAAAGGTGAGACAGCGTCGCAATATAGAGTCAACACTACGGTGATAAAGAGTGTCACCGAGAATTATGTATTGATGGGCTTGATAGCGGATGCGACGAAAGTCAGTACTAGAGAGATTTGGCTGGAAAGTTTGAGTCTCGAGATAAATGATAATATATCCATACCAAGCATCATCAGAACTAATCAAAAAAGGGATTCATCTGGTAGGGAATCCTCTGCCACATTTTTTGTTTCAGCAGAGGGAAGGTCACATATCAATTTAGCAAAGACCAGGGACTTCTTCGACTTAGCACACTCAAATTCTAAGTCAAACTCCTGGAGAATCACTATCCATTTGGATTATTTTCCCCCTAAAAATTGAAGTGTAAGAATGTGTTGCATAGGGTTGCAATCAGAAATTACAGTGGTCTTGCGTAGTAGAATATAGTGATGAAAACGTTGGACATCTTGAACAGCTACCAAGACCAGTTTTTCAACATGTAAGTACTTGGCTTCAGTAGTCGTGAGACTCCAAATAAAATAATAAATGACATTTTCATCGTGTAAATCGTCTTCTTGGACCAGAACCATGGAAATGGTAGAGTTTGAAGCAGCGAGATAAAGGAAATAATCTCGACTATAATCGGGTGGGAAAAGGAGTGGGGTACAGGTTAAAATTAGTTTCAAAGCATCGAAGGCTTTGTTGGCAGTGGTGTCCCATACAAAGTCAGAGCCCTTCTTTATTAGTCAAGTAAATCCAAGGGTTAACTCAACGTAGTTTGGGATAAAACGACGTAGAAATTTTTCCTTCCCTTGCAAACTTTGTAGCTGGTGAAGTGAGGAAGGAGGAGGGAGATTGAGGATCACCTCGACCTTCAAAGGATCTACCCTGATCCCCTGACGTGACACAATAAATCCCAGGAGTCAGCCAGACTCCACAAAAGACACATTTATGTGGGTTTAAGTGTATACGATAGAATNGAAAAATGGCTCGGAGGTGGGTCGAATGATCACTACGATACATGGAATGCACTGGTAGGTCATCTAAATATGGTTGTACAATATTCTTAATATCATGGAAAGTGTAAGACATCACACATTGAAACTTTGTACCAATGTTATTCAAACCGAAGGGCAGTTTCTGGTAGGCAAAGGTGCCCCAAGGACAAATGAAAGTGGTTTTGTGTTGATCCGCGGGTAAGATATTGAGTTGATTATATCCAGAGAAACCATCCATCAAAGAGAAGATTTCACTTCCGGCACAATCGTCGACGATTTGGTCAATGAAGGGTGTAGGAAAGTTGTCCTGAGGACAAGCTTTGTTGATATCCCTATAATCAACACAGATATGGATCGTACCTTGTTTCTTGTTAACTGGAACTAGATTGGATACCCAATTAGTCAAAGCCATAAGATAAATAAAGCCAACTTTAAGAAGTTTTTCGACTTCAAGCTTGATAGCATCTGCTTTACGGGGGTGGACTGGGCGAAGTCTCTGCCAAACAGGTTTATCATTTGGGTAGGTCTTAATTTCGTGTACAACAATATCAGGGTCAATACCTAGCATCTCTTCATAGCTCCACACGAAGATGTCATGAAATTCTTGAAAAAGTGACTTATATGTGACAACCTCATCGGTGGAATATGAAGCTCCGATGTGGAAATTTGTGACAACTCCAAGTTTAATATATATGTCGAGGGGGATGGTGGGTGAAATGTTACTTAATTTTCCTTCATATAACACATCGTGTGTGGATTCAGGAACTAAATAAATAATGACAATGGTCGACAAAGTTGAGATCAATTGGTATCTCTCGATGGTGTGCCATTCGAGAAAGAGAATGGAACGATGATGCCCACCATCCCAAGGGGTATATTCCATCGACATAACTGACATAATCATCTCGTTTGTGGGAAAAATAACGCATAACGGGTCAGGAGATGAATCACCGAGAGAGGGAGTAGAAGGGTCAGCCGATTGAATGGCTTGGTAAGCGGATTCAACTAGACTTAAAGGCATCTGGTCATCATAATGAAGATAATCACCGGGTTTGGGTATTATCCACGGGTCAGAAGATGCGGGAGTTTCGTGGATGGAGGTCAAAATCATATTAATCGAGGCAACCAAAGGAGGCAGAACGTCAGGTGGTAGGATCAGAAATGTACCCATCAGAGTTGAATCTTTTAGTGGACCCACATCAACATTCTCGTACCCAGGGCGTGTCTTTGCAACAAAAGGTATGTTGTTGGTACGTGTATCAGAGTTAAATAAGGCCAGTTGGTCTGTTGTAACTACTTTTCCCTGATGTGGAAAATGCACAATACAGAAAAGAGTAGACACAACTGCACGCATAGAATCGATCCAGCTACGGCCAAGTAAAAGGTTGTAATTGAGAGGTGCGTCAAATACCTCAGCTTCAACATTGATTGTTTTTCCTTATAAAATAATAGGCAACGAAGGGAGTACACCGTAAGGTTTAAATCCAGAGCCATTAAAGGCTTTGAGTGTGTTGTGTGATTCAGTTAAGGAAGGAGAACCAATAGCTTTCCAGCAGGAAATAGACATGACACACGTCGAGGCACCCTCGTCGATAATTGTTTTACAAATGTTCTTGTTGATCACAACAACTTGTATTTGAAATGCGATTTGAGGGGGAAACCTCGGAATGTGATCTTCCAAGTCAAATATTATTAAATTTGTATCCATTGGGTTGGTTCCACCTATAGCTTTCAACAACACCTTTCATTGTGTAGGAAAACTCTGAAGGACTTCGAGGACTGACATCGCGGACGATGCTTGTGCCAGATCCTCTACAATATTGTAGTTCTGGGAAGCACATGCATGAGGATTGAAAGCAGACTTTTGAACCATGCCCTTGGGAGGAGGGCAAAGAACTATATCAAGATTCGATCATTTGAGATGAAGAGGACCATTAGAAGGTGGAGCTAAGGGAGATTGTTGAACCAACGAAGGTGGTATATCATCAACTTTCTCCTTGGAGGAAGAGTAATCTTTGGCACAAGTGGTAAGTGTGATGTCATTCTTATTTGAATCACCATTACACATAAGTACGTAGGAGGTAGTGGAGGAAAAAGGTTGATCATGGATGACCAATTGTCTGGTTGTTGAGAAGGGAAGGTTTGAGACAAGACGGCAGGTGTAGGAGGTTTTGGGGTCCCTTGAAGGAACTTCATGACCTCGTGTTGACGGGCGAAATTGACAGTCTGTCAACTGGGAGATTGGATACGGTCCAGGGTTGTCTAATAACCCAAGCCGTTTGGGATAACCCACCCTGACGGGTTTAGCATCTCCGTTAGCCGATCTAAGGTCCTAAGAAAACAAAAAGAAAAACTACTCTAAAATAATTAATCTAACTAAAAAAAAATAACTATTAAAACAAACTAAACAAATCAAACTATTCTATATATACAATCTACTATCTAATACTATGCTAACTCTAAGAAATTTAATATCTAACTACTAACAAAAATAACTCTTATTCACAAATGTACAATATTTACAATTTACAGATTTGAATGAAAACCTAAAAAATTCATTTATATTCTGTCCTAAGACAGCGAGAGCTATTGTTTATTTGATTTTTAAGATTTTATGAAAAAGAAATAAAACTATCTAAACTAAACAACTAAGATACTAACTCTAACTACAAATCTAAACTACACGTATATCTAACTAAAATACTTAAATTATACTAACAAATTAACTATCAAATAAATAACAAACTGACCTGGAGAAACGCTCCAGGTTTGTCCTGAATGTAATGATTGTCTTAGCTTATCAGAGGGAGGAAACCCGCACCGGATTCTCCAAGAGCTTCTCGTAAACGGAAATTTGTAGTGCTCTTTAAATATGATTACAGGACAAACAAAACATAAAAATAACAGCAATCTTATAATTTATAAATCTTCACAGTTAGATAAATCTGTATGTAAAGATCTATACAAAATGATTCAATTAACGAAGAAGAGAAATGTGTGATTCATTAACTGAAACAAAGTAATTGTTGTACTTTTAAAATGATGAAAGAAATCAGATATGGATAACACATTAATCAAATCATATCATCCTGCAATAGATTATGATAGCTAAAGTAGTCTATAATCAACTGCAAACTGACATGCATAAACTTGAAACAAAAGTTTGATATATTGAAAGCGAAAGTTGCTACAAGACATCAACTCTCGACTCAGTTTGTATCATAAATACATAGCTTGGTTCTCCCACAAGTGAGGATGCCTCTTATTACAAAAAATAATAAGTATTTAAAGACCTCCCATAGGGTAAAACATCCCTGTGGAAGTTATGAAAACTGTTTACAAAAATCTGGGAAAATATCCCAAGTTTCTATTTCTAACTCAAACTAACAACTTAAAAATAAAAATATATCACACAAATATCTCCTAGACTACCACAGCATGTCCAATGCAATTCGAATGTACCTGCAAGAGGTCAAAAATGGACAAGTTAAGAGGATATTTTGCTGATGAAATTGATAAAAATCTAATTCTAAAGACTAGCTACAGAATCTTGCGATTCTGTAGCTGGTCTAAATCAAACACATAATCGTATTAAAATCAATTCGAATTTTAAAAAAATAAACTCACTATTAAACAAGTATTTAATTGCTATTTGAAAGACAAACGAATCATTCAAATCGAATTTTTTATACTAATTTGAGATCAAACAAGACTAAGATCAATCAAATGATTACAGAGATGCATGTGCTTTGTTCCATATGTTATCACCAATTCGGGTATACAGAATCATATTGGATAACTCGGATATACAGAATCATATTGGATAACTGACAGCAATGAAATCAATTCATGAACCAATTGAAATCAACACAAAAGGTTGCTTCAGCTACCCACAAGATCACTTCAAATCCAAACCAAATCAACAGGATCGTTTAAATTGATCGCACTATATTAAACATAACAAACGATCCATGCAATTAGAAAATCCAATCAAAACTGGTATGTAAATTATCACAAACGAAATCATAATGAAATTAATCAGTTGATAACAGAGTCTTTGGGACTCGTCCAATCGTTTGTTATTGCCAATTGGGGGCAGACAAAATCGATTGACTTTCAACAAAATCATTAATTGAATTCATTTCGAAACGAACTATTAACCGAATTTTCTCATACGAATTCAACAGTGATAACATATGTCGATCTGTGTTTAACAAACTCGTTTTGAAAATTAAAATCAACAGAGCAGCATCAAGTCTATTTTCTATACGAATCCAACTCATAAAAAACAATCGTGCTAACTGAAGATACGCAGCAATCCAATCAAAACAAAAGCAAATCGAACAGTTTGAGTTTGACATAGTCGTTATGAATCAACATAGTTCCATGATTTCAGTGAAGAGATATTTTGCATAGGTCAGATATAATCCAAATCCAAACGAAAATGTTGACAAAACAAAGTCGTTTTTCCAATTTAATAGACTACATCGTATTTATCAAGCTAATTGAATCCTATGAAATCGTTCCCAAATCAAACCATAAAAACTAAATCAGAGTCAATATGATCCAACCACAACAAACTCATACCAAATCAAAACATAGTCGTGCTCTGATTTTAGCATAAAAATCTCTTGTAAAGGTCAGTTGCAAACAAAATCCAAGCTAAAGCAAACTTCATTGATCACATTAATGCAAACTAACAGAAATTTTCTAAAACGAATTACACCAAGTCAAAACCAATCGATCACTTCTACTAAACTGGGCACGACAAAATCGCATACCAAAATCATAACCATATTCGACTTTATAACCGTTTTGATAATCAAACCATGACAAAATTATTTCGAATACTAAATTGACTTATCAAAACTCGAAAACCGACTCATTATATTAATCCAAGCAATTGATAAAACAAAATTGATATCGAAATTCATACCTGGATAATCAACAAAGAAATTGGTCATAATAGTTTGGAATTGACGAAGGTTGTAGCCAATTCAACATTCTTAAATACGATGGAACCAGTGGTTTTCTGCTTCTTGTCATTAGCTTGAAGCTTGTCCCTTTCACTAGTCAACACTGTAACTTGGTTTTCCAAAGATTTGATTTTGGACTGTAATAAGGGAACGTCAGTATAGTTGCGTTCCAACCACACATTACATTGGTCGCACGACAACTGTCCAGGCTTCGAAATTGCAGGTGAGGGTTTGCTTAAAACATTGAGGGTTTCATTAGGTAGCTTGATCCCAGGGTAGCTAGGATTTTTCTTTAGGCAAGGGGGTGAATTAGAAACAAAGTCATAGGGTGGCTGGGACCACAAACCATGGGAATAAGGGTACTCACTAGCCAGGAAGTGCTCGATATCAGAGTCAGAATCTTCGCTGAGGACTATGGGCTTCTGCTCAGCATTTGGCTTAGGTTTATTCTGGGCCAGTCCCGATATGAGTCGAGCATTATTTTTACCTTTGGCGTCAACAGTAGGGTTACCCTTAACCTTCTTGCTCACAGGCTTTTTTACAGCCTCAACCTTGTCTGTTATAACGTCGGGTAGGTCGATATCAGGGCTGACTAAGGATTTGGGAGAGGGTAGAAGGGCATGAAAAGGCACGGGTGGCCCGACCTTAGTTTCACTAACCACAGACTTATCAACTTGGACAGACTCTGAATCAACAAAACCATTCCGAGAGAGAAAAGCTTGCCAACTATCGTCGTGGAGGTTTAAATGATGAACGACGATGAGTCTGATCAGGCCATAGTGAAACAAGCTACTATCATCCTTCTCTCATTTAAACCTCTTATCCATTTTATAAATACTACGCTGGAAATAAAATGGCATATTCAATGGATAACCCATTAAATTCATTAACATTCGAAGGTGATAAAGAAAAACCAGTCCATATCGACCCTCACAAGTCACGAATTGTTTAACCACTATCAAAAGATCATGCCACCTTGGTTTAAGCATGGAAATAGGCATACCTCTATCACAGGATGTGACCTTATGTGAGACGAACAATAACAGCCATGTCACCTCCTCAACTTTAGCATTTTTAAACCATCGCTGGCTCGTGGCTACTAATCCTGTGGCAGAGCTGATGAACTCTTCACTGATTTCAAGCTGAATGTCACCTATTTTGGCCCTACACCCATCAAGATTCAGGGCAAACTGTTGTGCAACAAACAGATTAAAACCCCCAAACCTCTGTACAAACATGAGCCAACCATTATCTTGTAAATCTTTCCAGGCATTATCAAACAGTGGCAGGTCTTGACTACCGTTCGGCTCAATTCGCACCACCGGTGCCATGGAGAAGAGCACACGGTGAGCGATGTGAACGAGCCAAGGTTTGAACGCAACATACACAGGAGATGAATTCTTACAGGCTTACCCGATGCTAGCAGAGGTGAAACAAGGATAGGGTGAACATTAATGACATCGTGCGAAGGTGGTGGAGCTATTTATGTCCATGCAGAATAGTCATTAGCATGGTACAACCGTCGGCGCTTTCAACTATTCAAATCACAACGCATATGTGTTACAACTATCAATCAATCAATCGAAACCTTTGGTAAGTGGATAAACCATTCGTGAGATCAAAAGTTATGCCATAGTTTTAAAACCAAACACACAAATCGAAACCAATACCAAGGGTTTGACTATGTGACATGCGTTGTATAGAATGATTCATACCAAGAGTTTAATCATAACACCAATGTATTTTTATGAAACCAATGATCAAGTAGATCAATCAAAGAACATGTAAATCCAATCACCATTGTATCACAAACTCAACCACTCATGGAACGAAACTACATAATCAATCAAAGAGTATTCAAATGAGTACAAATCAAAAGGTTTTTCCAACTGTATAATGATAAGTAAAATGTAAACGCAATGGGCATATCGACAAGAATGATAACGAAAATTCAATAATGATTTTAATGTGACTTCGAAAGACCAAGTTTTCACTCTTACAGTCGTGAAAACAAAAACAAAGGTAAGTGTGCAAATAGCGCAAAGAATAAAAGTGTCGTTTATTTGAGAATTGCGATGAAAAATTAAGGTTTGCAAAACATTGGTGTAGGCAGCTTATAAGACAGTAGAAAAATGTGAATTGGCTGCCAACAATGGTGACACACTGGTAGAAGCAGTTATCTCTGCCAAAAGAACAAATTCAGATTAGGACGGCAAAGATAATTCCAACTCAAAAACAACAAACATAAAATCGTATAAACATCACCATTAACCAACTATTCCAGCAGTGTTTTAAAAGATGAAAATTGATAACAGTCTTAAGACCAGCGAGTCACGATATTAAAGATAAAATCTCCAATACTGTTGACAGAGCCATTGCTGCCAGCAGGCATCCATAGCCTCGACAGGGTTTCCATTTAACCCACGCGTACATCTGTATCCTGCCAAGAAGTTCTAGATTAGAATAAAGGACATTAAAAGGTTTCTTATTTGCAAATTTTCATATACCTGACATTGCTTCACTGCCAGCGGGCCTGTTCAGTACCTCGGTGAAGTTGTCTTGGCGTCATGCATGCATTTACCCGCTGCCAGCAAACCTGTTTAGCATCCCGGTGGGTTTACAAGCACTTCCCACAGCTCTATTAATAATTTTTATTTTTATTTTTTTATTCAAAGATATATATTTGAGCGGGGTGACGCTGAAAATCATGATATTTTAACACATTTTTCAGACCTCATCAGAATTTTTTAGAACTGTCCTTTACAAAGATCCAGAGATGTTTCATTTACAAAACCAACTTCCTAAGGCAGGGAGACATCTTCTGAGTCATTCCTTTAAGGAATAGGGACAGCGTAAAAAGATAATAGATGATCACGACAAGCTTTACTCAGAGATCGAAATCAGTCAACTTCTTTCACACAACAGACTTTTTGCCAACACAGAAATAAATTTCAGAAATATACAATTGATGTTTATACAAATTTCTTAGCAGTTATTTCAGGGAAGGAATTTTCTATTTTC
>JASDQU010435724.1:40610-57780 GCA_032191745.1 Picea mariana
GGTCTGGAGGAGACATCAGGACTTGGTTGTACCCCAAGAAACCATCCAGTAAGGATAGCCTCTCAGAACCAGATACCTGTTGAAGGATCTATTCCATGGGTGGGACAGGATAGTTGTCTTTATCAGACGCTCTATTAAGGTTTCAGAAATTGACGCAGATTCGGATTTCCCCACTTTTCTTCCGGACTGGGATAAGGTTAGAAACCCATTGAGTGTGCCTAACAGGAAAAATTATCTTAGCATTTAGGAGCTTATTCAATTCTTTTTGAACGGTCGGTTCAAGCTTAGGGTGCATTTTTCTCAATTTTTGTTGAAAGGGTAAGGTTTGGGGCTTCATAGGAATGACATGTTGTATGATGTTAGGGTCGAAAGTTTTAAGGTCATCATACGTCCATGCAAATACATCTTTAAATTCTTTGAACAATTTAATAAATGAAACTTTTTCTTGTTCAGAACATCCTACCCCTAGATTAATGCACTGCATATTGTCCTTAGTTCCTAAGTTCACTTTTTTCGTATGACAATGAGGAACTATTGGTTTTACAGTTGACCGATTTTTTGAATTTATCTTGAAGATCATAAAACTTCTCTAATCTAACTACAGATTTAGGGATCGAGTTTACCATATCCGATGAAGATTCAGGAGTTCTCGGATCTGGTATTACCGTGAAATCACGCAAATTGTCATCGTGTGTGTGTTCGTCTATCACCGCGCCTTGAAAAGTTTCATCCATGTGCAGAAAGTTAATAATCTGCTGATCATTGTCAAAGACTCTCCAGTTCGTGATGTTGTCGGGCACTTATGGCCGGAACAATAGTTCGATGGAGAATGCATCTGGGGACAAGCCTTCTGCAGAAAAGAGTTTAGAGGCTACATTAGCTAATAAATCTTCTTCAGAGTTATTCAATCTAGGAATAGAATTTATATTGAAAGCAACAAATTTATTCATTAAATTCCATACCTCAGATTGGTAGCTTTTGAGATGCAGAGACAGACAGTGGATAGAATCTCTTACCTGTCTAACCACTATTTCGGAGTCGCCAAAGACGGTCAAATTTTGAATGTTCATATCTAAAGCTTTTCTGAGACCTTGCAGTAAAGCCTCATATTCTGCAGTGTTATTAGTAAATTCAAATTCCAACCTACATGCAATCAATGTTTTGTTACCTACCGGATCGATAATAACGCAGCCTGCACCAGTTCCTTCTTTGGTTTTTGACCCGTCAAAATAAAGAGACCAAATTTGATTTCCATCGGGTACATGAGACCGTTGCGTGGAAGTTGTTGGCTGCACATATGCTACAATCTCGGACTGTTGTTCTGGATTGGTGATAGGTGAAGCCTCGGCCATGAAATTGCCGAAGAAGGTGTCCATCCCTTGTACTTCGAGTGAATCGGCAGAAGGTGTAAATGGTTCGTTGGGATCGTTCAAATTTATGACCGTGAACTTAAGGTAGCATTCACGATTTATCTTGATCTTGTTAGGCTTGTCGTTCTCTGCAAGCCATAGATGAGACCAATCTGTCGTGAAATAACCGTGTAGCTGCTCCGACCAGTCCCTACTTAAAAACAAACCATACACTTCTGGAATATCCACAACAATTATATCAATGATTTTATGAACCTTGGGGTTAGACGATAATCTTATAAGCACATTCTTTAGTTTTCCTATAACTTTAACATTGGTCCGATCAAGTTGTATGATTTTTAAGGTGGAGGGTTCAACTTCAGCGTTAATCTTTTGGCAAACATGGCATCACATTGGATGACGCTCCTGAGTCTGCCATACAATTGTGCACGTTTCTATTGAATATCTCGAAATTTGACAAAAAAGGAGGTACATTTTTGCGAGTACTAAGAGTGGTATCTTGTGGATTTTTACTCGCAGTTTCTAAAGCTACTTTATCTACATTATTTACATTATTTACAGGAAGGATTCCTTTATCTTGAGGATCAGGATTGTTTTTAGTGGAAGTCTTCTGAGGAACTTTGTTCTGCACAACCTTGTTACCACTTGAATTACCATTTTTTCCATTCTCTGAGATATTTTGTAACAATTTTTGTAGCAGAAATGGAAATTTCAATAAATCATAAACAGAAATGTTAGCTCTCAACTTTTTAAGATCTTCAACTAAATCATAATCTAAGTTGGGGTTCACATTACTCTGTTTAGTCTCATCTGATTTAGATTGATTTAGAGGCGAAGTTGTAGTGTTTTCGGAAGAAGGTTTGTTTGTTGTCTTACTCCTAGTATTATAGGGATGCACTGTCTCGAAGTTAGATTGAAAGATGGTATCCGAGAAGTGTCCAAAAATGTTTGGAGAAGACTCATCTTCTTGAACTGTCTCTTGTTCAACTACCTCCTCAGGAATCTCAGGAGGCATCAAGTTATCTTGAGCTTCTAGAATTGTTTGAAGGGCGCACTGCAGACTTTCTAGATTAAGGCCTTCGGTGGTTGGATTAGGCCGGTTGGTGGAAAAAGGCTTCTGGAACAGGGGCTTGTAAGGTCCTTTGCTTGAGGAAGCTTCTTCGGTCGTCCTTTTTAAGTCTATAACTTGATTTGACAGTTTTTGAACAACTTTAGTTAAGTTTTCTAAATCAGAGTTTTCAGGTTGTGTTTTACTTTGAGTAGGTCTGGGGAGGATTTCGATCTTTTTTTTGGAAGAAGAACTAGTCTCTATTTTGTTGCTGGTAGAGTCTTTAAGACTAAGTATGTCTTTTTCAATCTAGCTGGCCTCTTCGAAGGCTTCTAACAATGTGGCTTTCTTAGATCGTTTAACCCAAATAACTATACTTTGATGCAAATCTTTAGTGTAGTATGCTATTATAAGATTCTCAGCGGGCATGGAATCCGTAGGGATTCAGTTTTTAAGTGTTAATAATCTTTGATTAAAGTCTTTAACTTTTTCTTTTGGGTTCATTCTTAAGCTAGAAAAGTCCATGACTAGGACTTCTGGAGGCTTACCATCTCCGAACTTTTCCAAAAAGCATGACTCAAACTTTTCCCAAGACACGATGGTATGGGGTTGTTGGGCAAAGTACCATGTGGATGCATTTCCCTCGAAAGTATAGGGGAACAACCTACAGACAACGTCTTCATGTTCGACATTACGGAGTCTTATGGCTAACATAGACTTTTTAATGTGGTCTTCAGTGATCTGTTTTGAGTCAGGGTCAAACTTGGAAAGCCATTTCTCCGGATGTTTAGGTAAAGGATGTTGATCTCCAGGTACAGCTACGGCATCCTGATCAAGCCAAGGTCTAGCAGGGTTGTTCTGATTTTCCATTGGTGTAGTGGGTGTGGAAGGTTTGGAAGGGGAACTGCCTTCGTCAGAAGAACCTCCTCCAGAAGACGAAGGAGATGATGGAGGTGGTGAAGGAGGTATCCTAGATCCTCCTGCAGTAGGATTTAGGGTTGGATCTGTAGGATTTACAGTGAGATTAGTGCCTCCTAATTTCTCTCTGATATCAGAGAAATCCAAAGGTTGGTCCAACAGACGGTTAGGTTGCCTCAAATGGGCTAAGGCACTATGAGTTCTTATAAGAGATTGACGGACAATCTCTTGTATGTCACCACCTATAGGATTAGGGGTTGTTGGCTCAACTATGATCTGTGGATCATCGGTTGATGTGGTTGTTGTTTGAAGGGGAATAGTATCGTTCAAATGGCTTCTAGTCACTATAGGTGAGCGATTAGGTGGTGGAGGAGTCTTACGACCGCCTTGTGCCATTAATTAATTTCAGGCCCTCCTTCTAGCGCCATTTGTTGATGGGCGAAATTGACCGTCGGTCAACTGGGAGAGTGGATCCGGTCCAGGGTGGTCTAATAACCCAAGCCGTTTGGGATAACCCACCCTGATGGGTTTAGCGGATCCATTAGCCGATCTAAGGTCCTAAGAAAACAAAAAGAAAAACTACTCTAAAATAACTAATCTAACTAAAAAAAAATAACTATTAAAACAAACTAAACAAATCAAACTATTATATATATACAATCTACTATCTAATACTATGTTAACTCTAAGAAATTTAATATCTAACTACTAACAGAAATAAATCTTATTCACAAATGTACAATATTTACAATTTACAGATTTGAATGAAAACCTGAAAAAATCATTTATATTATGTCCTAAGACAGCGAGAGCTATTGTTTATTTGATTTTTAAGATTTTATGAAAAAGAAATAAAACTATCTAAACTAAACAACTAAGATACTAACTCTAACTACAAATCTAAACTACACGTATATCTAACTAAAATACTAAAATTATACTAACAAATTAACTATCAAATAAATAACAAACTGACCTGGAGAAACGATCTAGGTTTGTCCTGAATGTAATGACTGTCTTAGCTGATCGGAGGGAGGAAACCCGCACCGGATTCTCCAAGAGATTCTCGTAAACGGAAATTTGTAGTGCTCTTTAAATATGATTACAGGACAAACAAAACATAAAAATTACATCAATATTATAATTTATAAATCTTCACAGTTAGATAAATCTGTATGCAAAGATCTATACAAAATGATTCAATTAACGAAGAAGAGAAATGTGTGATTCATTAACTGAAACAAAGTAATTGTTGTACTTTTAAAATGATGAAAGAAATCAGATATGGATAACACATTAATCAAATCATATCATCCTGCAATAGATTATGATAGCTAAAGTAGTCTATAATCAACTGCAAACTGACATGCATAAACTTGAAACAAAAGTTTGATATATTGAAAGCGAAAGTTGTTACACGACATCAACTCTCGTCTCAGTTTGTATCATAAATCCATAGCCTGGTTCTCCCAAAAGTGAGGATGCCTCTTATTACAAAAAATAATAAGTATTTAAATACCTCCCACGGGGTAAAACATCCCTGTGGAAGTTATCAAAACTGTTTACAAAAATCTGGGAAAATATCCCAACTTTCTATTTCTAACTCAAACTAACAACTTAAAAATAAAACTATATCACACAAATATCTCCTAGAATGCCACAACATGTCCAATGCAATTCGAATGTACCTGCAAGAGGTCAAAAATCGACAAGTTAAGAGGATATTTTGCTGATGAAATTGATAACAATCTAATTCTAAAGACTAGCTACAGAATCTTGCAATTCTGTAGCTGGTCTAAATCAAACACAGAATCGTATTAAAATCAATTTGAATTTTAAAAAATTAAATTCACTATTAAACAAGTATCTAATTGCTATTTGAAAGACAAACAAATCATTCAAATCGAATTTGTTATACTAATTTGAGATCAAACAAGACTAAGATCAATCAAATGATTATAGAGATGCATGTGCTCCGTTCCATATGTTATCACCAATTCGGGTATACATAATCATATTGGATAACCGACAGCAATGAAATCGATTCATGGACCAATTGAAATCAACACAAAAGGTTGCTTCAGCTACCCACAAGATCACTTCTAATCCAAACCAAATCAACAAGATCGTTTAAATTGATCGCACTATATTAAACATAACAAACGATCCATGCTATTAGCAAATCAAATCAAAACTAGTATGTAAATTATCACAAACGAAATCATAATGAAATTAATCGGTTGATAACAGAGTATGTCGGACTCGTCCAATCGTTTGTTATTGCCAATTGGGGGTAGACAAAATCGATTGACTTTCAACGAAATCATTACTTGAATTCATTTCAAAACAAACTATTAACCGAATTTTCTCATACAAATTCAACAGTGATAACATATGTCGATCTATGTTTAACAAACTTGTTTTGAAAATTAAAATCAACAGAGTAGCATCAAGTCTATTTTATATACGAATCCAACTCATAAAAAACAATCGTGCTAACTGAAGATACGCAACAATCCAATCAAAACAAAAGTGAATCGAACAGTTTGAGTTTGACATAGTCGTTATGAATCAACACAGTTCCATGATTTTGGCGAAGATATCTTTTGCACAGGTCAGATATAATCCAAATCCAAACGAAAATGTTGACAAAACAGAGTCATTTTTCCAATTTAATAGACTACATCGTATTTATCAAGCCAATTGAATCCTATGAAATTGTTCCCAAATCAAACCATAAAAACTAAATCAGAGCCGATATGATCCAACCACAACAAACTCATACCAAATCAAAACATAGTCGTGCTCTGATTTTAGCATAAAAATCTCCTGTACAGGTCAGATGCAAACAAAATCTAAGCTAAAGCAAACTTCATTGATCACATTAATGCAAACTAATAGAAATTTTCTAAAATGAATTACACCAAGTCAAAACCAATCGATCACTTCTACTAAACTGGGCACGACAAAATCGCATACTAAAATCATAACCATATTCGACTTTATAACCATTTTGATAATCAAACCATGACAAAATTATTTCGAATACTAAATTGACTTATCAAAACTTTAAAACTGACTCATTATATTAATCCAAGCAATGGATATCGAAATTCATACCTGGATAATCAACAGAGAACTTGGTCATAACAGTTTGGAATTGACGAAGGCTGTAGCTGATTCGACATTCCTAAATACGATGGAACCAGTGGTTTTCTACTTCTTTTCATTAGCTTGAAGCTTGTCCCTTTCACTAGTTAACACTGTAATTTGGTTTTCCAAAGATTTGATTTTGGAATGTAATAAGGGAACGTCATTATAGTAGCGTTCCAACCACACATTACATTGGTCGCACGATGACTGTTTGGGCTTCGAAATTGCAGGTGAGGGTTTGTTTAAAACTCCGAGGGTTTCATTAGGTAGCTTGATCCCAGGGTAGCTAGGATTGTTCTTTAGGCAAGGGGGTAAATTAGAGACAAAGTCATAGGGTGGCTGGGAGCACAAACCATGGGAATAAGGGTACTCACTAGCCAAGAAGCGCTTGATATCAGAGTCAGAATCTTCGCTGAGGACTATGGGCTTCTGCTCAGCATTTGGCTTAGGTTTATTCTGGGCCAGTCCCGATATGAGTCGAGCATTCTTTTTACCTTTGCCGTCGACAGTACGGTTACCCTTAACCTTCTTGCTCACAGGATTTTTTACAGCCTCAACCTTGTCTATTATAACGTCGGGTAGGTCGATATCAGGGTTGACCGAGGATTTGGGAGAGGGTAGAAGGGCATGAAAAGGCATGGGTGGCCCAACCTTAGTTTCACTAACCATAGACTTATCAACTTGGACAGACTCTGAATCAACAAAACCATTCTGAGAGAGAAAATCTTTCCAACTATCGCCGTGGAGGTTTAAATGATGAACGACGATGAGTCTGATCAGGACATGGTGAAACAAGCTACTATCAGCCTTCTCTCATTTAAACCTATTAGCCATTTTATAAAGACTACGCTGGAAATAAAATGGCATATTCAATGGATAACCCATGAAATTCATTAACAGTCGAAGGTGATAAAGAAAAACTAGTCCATACCGACCCTCACAGGTCACGAATTGTTTAACCACTATCAAAAGATCGTGCCACCTTGGTTTAGGCGTGGAAATAGGCATACCTCTGTCACAGGATGTGACCTTCCGTGAGACGAACAATAACGGCCATGGCACCTCCTAAACTTTAGAAATTTTAAACCATCGCTGGCCTGTGGCTGCTAATCCTATGGCAGAGTTGATGAACTCTTCACTGATTTCAAGCTGAATGTCAACTATTTTGGCCCTACACCCATCAAATGTCAGGGTGAACTACTGTGAAACAAACAGATTAAAACCCTCAAACCTCTGTACAAACGTGAGCCAACCATTATCTTGTAAATCTTTCCGGGCGTTATCGAACAGTAGCAGGGCTTGACTACCATTCGGCTCAATTCGCACCACCGGTGCCATGGAGAAGATAACATGGTGAGCGATGTGAATGAGCCAGGGTTTGAACGCAGCATACACAAGAGCATAATTCTCACAGGCTTACCCGATGCTAGCAGAGGTGAAACAAGGATAGGGTGAACATTAATGACATCGTGCAAAGGTGGTGGAGCTATTTTTGTCCATGCAGAATAGTCATTAGCATGGTACAACCGTCGGCGCTTTCAACTATTCAAATCACAACGCATATGTTTTACAATTGTGCCACTTCAATCAATCAATCGAAACCTTTGGTAAGTGGATAAACCATTCGTGAGATCAAAAGTTATGCCATAGTTTTAAAACCAAACACACAAATCGAAACCAATACCAAGGGTTTGACTATGTGACATGCATTATATAGAACGATTAATACCAAGAGTTTAATCATAACACCAATGTATTTTTATGAAACCAATGATCAAGTAGATCAATCAAAGAACATGTAAATCCAATCACCAATGTATCACAAACTCAACCACTCATGGAACGAAACTACATAATCAATCAAAGAGTGTTCAAATGAGTACAGATCAAAAGGTTTTTCCAGCTGTATAATGATAAGTAAAATGTAAATGCAATGGGTATATCGACAAGAATGATAAAGACAATTCAATAATGATTTTAATGCGACTTTGAAAGACCAAGTTTTCATGCTTACAGTCGTGAAAACAAAAACGAAGGTAAGTGTGCAAATAGCGCAAAGAATAAAAGTGTCGTTTATTTGAGAATTGCGACGAAAAATTAAGGTTTGCAAAACACTGGTGTAGGCAGCTTATAAGACAATAGAAAAATGTGAATTGGCTGCCAACACCTCAGCATGTCTAGGACAGTCCTTCGTGTAGTGATCATCACCGCAGATAAGGCAAGGATAGTGAGGTTTGCATTTTTCCTTATCATCAGCAGGTTGTGACTTGGTCTTGTCAAATTGTGGGTTGTTATTTTTATCCTCCTTATTCCTACCCTTCCCTTTTTTAGATTTATTCTTACCGGTAGGAGTCGATTGAACATTGTTTACTTCTGAAGTTTTACCTGTGGGAGGAGTGGGTGTCGGAGCAGTTTGAACATTAGAAGCATGGGATTTGGGATTGGTGTGAGAGGCCTGTGCAGATTGAGGTTGAGAATGGAAAGTACCTATCACACCATCGGCATCATGAGAAGCTATTGGGGTTGTTGAGGTGGTTGTGGTAGAAGGATGAGGTGCATCAAGGATAAGATCGTAAAGAGTACCCATTTGTGAATAAATGAGATCGAGGTACTAGGCACGACTGATCGCCTATTGTTCTGTGACAACTCCACCCATGGAAATGTATTTAGATATGTCATTCACGAAGGATTTCATGAACCATTCTTCCAATAACTGATCAATAAGATCAAGTTTGATTAAACATTGTTTTCATCTCCACCCATGAATGTGATCAGAGATATGAGTGGCTTTATTTTGCTTGAAAGAACTCAAAATATTGGTTCCTATTTCATAACGGATTGGCAATCGATAGTGAGTGAGGAAAGCCATGGATAGGGCATTAAAGTTGGCGAAGAAGCCTCATGGTAATTCTATATACCACTTCGCGGCTGAACCCATGAGAGTTTGTTGAAAAAGACGTAACCGAATGGAGTCATCTATCAAAGAGTTGGATGAACACCAAAGGTGGAAAGCCATTACATGATTGTTCGGATCCTCTCCCGGTTTACCATCGAACTTAGGAATTTTTTATGGTAATTTGGTCGGTATGAAAAACCAATGAAGAGAGTAATGGATAGGGTCATTTAAAATCCTAGACAAGTCGGGTAGATCCAAAGTGGCTAAGAAGGGTAACTATCTGTTCACATGAGGGTACTAGTGACTTTGGGGAGGAAGTCCCATCGGTATACCAGTAGGACCGTAAGCAGTTTTTATATGATGCAAAGATCCTGGCAGATTCGGTTGTGGGTGTGGAGGCAGGTAGCCCGTGGGGTTGTACTGATTAGGGATGTTCCCTTGGAAAGGGACACTAGATTGAACGTTCGAACCCCAAATGGGATTGGAAGTCCCGAGGTAGGGTTGGCCCGTACTAGGGAGTATAAAAGAGATGACTTGAGGTTGTTTCCCCCCAATCGATTGAGTGTTACCTTGGGTAATAAAATTCCAATACTGGGCCAAAGTTGTCGGTATGTTCTATCCATAGGGTGTGGCGGGTGGTTGTTGTCCTCCAACCGAAGGTTGTGTTCCAATCGAGGTTTGACCTCCAAATGGGGGTTGAGATTGGCCTCCAGGGTTGATTGTCTGCCAACAGGAATTTGATAATTAGGTGTGAAAGACTGATTAATGCCACTAGGTCCAGATCCATTGGTGAAAGGTGGATAAGAACCTCTGGAGGGGGGCTAGGGAAGTGTCAGAATGAAATCGGTAATAGGATTGTGCCCGAGAGGAGAAAAAACTCCAGATTCTCCAGATGGAACCTAAGTAGGGATAGGTATAGAAGCATTCAATGCATTATACCCAGGAGGAAGCGATGGGGAAGGTCTAGGTGAAAGTGGTGTGCCAATGGGATCTTGGCTAGCCACCGTAGTCTATGTGGGAATAGTTGTAGCATTTGGGACCATTGTAAAGTGGGTCATCTAAAGGGGGATGATCGATTCAGGATCAACTGATGAGATGTCTGAACTAGCGAATAGATAGGCAGTTGTAATGGGAGAATGATTTAGGGGTATTGTGTCCTCAGCAAACGTTTTGGGTGACTCAGGTATGACAAGTATATCAGCACTTGACCCGGCTCCGAAGATCTCGTCTAGATATGTCAGTAGTCCAAAATGGATCTTGGCCTTCAAGACCTGCGAAAGGTCCGGTTGGTAGTCCATAAGTTTGAACAACAAGATCTATGGATGAATTTAGCCGAAGAATACGTTTCTCATAATCGTGAGGAAGTCGAAAAGACTCTATAGAGGAAGAAATTCGGAAATTGTCTAGACAATCAGTTATTTCCACTCATGGAGTGGCAGTGTCTTGGACTTCACACTGTTGAGGAGAGCCCTCCAGTGGATTAGTAGGCAAGGGTTGAGAACTTTCTGCATCTTCTGGAGGTGGGCCTTACATTCTACGTGAATGACGTGGAGGGTCAATATTACCCCAACCAAAAAAAATTCGAAAAAAATCTATGGCCAACTATGAAAACAAATAGCACTCGCTAATAAAATCTAGAGTTCAAACCACGCAAATAAATCTTCTGGTTTCGAAGTCACTAGTTGGTGATGAAATCCAATGTCGCAAGACTGAGAGAAGAAGGGGCTAGGCTAAGGTGGAAAAGTTACGTTGACGACCTGCTTAACGAACTTACACCCTGGTGCAAGCTCCCACACATAATCGTGGGTATACCCTCCAAGGAGCCCGAGTGAGTTTGGCCAACGTTGGTTCCAAGTACCGTGGAGACTTTCCCCTCCATAGTCACCTTGTGTAAGACCCTAAGTAGATAGGCCACTAAAGTTACCACAAACAACAGTGATGCCTGGGGAAATAATCGACAGTCTGATCCACACACAAGGGTAGGGTATCGAGCCCGAAATCAATGTGAGAGGCTTCCACTCATCATTGTGGGTATACCTTCAAGCGAACCCCAGAATATGTGCAATCTCTACACTGAGACCAACAATGTAGGGTGAATAACTCTTCCAAACTCAATGCGACTTCAGGTTTAACCCTTGTGTGAGAAGGCCTTCCCAGGACAAAATGTTGCAAATGGATTTGAACACTCCCTATCACAAGATACTATTGTGTGTTTTGGGCTTTGGAGAGTGTGTCTCACTGCCTATTCCAAATATCTAGCCTAGCTAATGTTGGTGTAAAAGAGCCCTATAAAATAAAAGTTAATACTTGAGTTTTAAATTTCGCAATGTTTAATAGAGATTGTTGTTGCTCAAGAGGTAGACGGGAATGAAACGA
Organism: Picea mariana; assembly: GCA_032191745.1. Taxonomy (NCBI): domain Eukaryota; kingdom Viridiplantae; phylum Streptophyta; class Pinopsida; order Pinales; family Pinaceae; genus Picea; species Picea mariana. The sequence continues at coordinate 52,372 of JASDQU010435724.1, forward strand.
ATGTTGTGTAAGACTTCGACCCAATAACGTGCAAATAGAATGAATGATGAAAATTTTCGTTCGATGAATTCTATCTACAGTAGGGAGAAAGTATTTTTCTGGAACAATGTGAACTACGATGTACAATTCATTTTCTTTGAATGTAATACCAAACAATCATCAACAATGTAATTTCACTATTCGTTCTCTTTCAATTTTTTGAATGCCAATATTTTTTGTATAAATGATCACCTAAAAGACTGAAAGACTTTAATTTTTTCCTTTCAAAAAACCAAAACAGGGATGGAACTAAGAAAGGATAAGCAATCAACAAAAATAAAACACTCAACAAACACCCAAATTGATCTTTCAATGGAGATAAAAATAAAAAATGACAAGAAAATGTTTCTTCAAACGTGAATAAAAAGTGGTCTTCTGATCTTTAAGCAATCCAGAATGTGTAACCAACCTTAAAATTCAAATCCAATTGAAGATTTTTAATTGAGCAAGCACTTGGACACAAATCCAGAGATTATATCCTTGTCGATAAAAATCAAAAAGAAAAATTTGAAAAAGATCAAAAGAGAGGTGTTCGATCTCCGAAACCAATCAAGAGCAAGCTTAAACAGTCTTAAAAAGTCAAGAACTGGCATTAAAAATCCTTTCCTAGCTAACTAAAGAAAAATTGGGCATCAACAAAGGCCAAAACCCAACCCAAAAAATTTCTCAAAAGTCGTCGCAGGCTGGCAGTATAACACAGTTCGGAAATGAATAGTTTCCGTAGGCCAGAAATAGACAGGGTGCGAAAATCCTGCACTGAAATAAACCACCAGGGTGCGGAAAACAAATGTTTTCGCAGGCTATCTATAAAGTGCAGTGCGGAAGTGTTTGAAAAAACAAGAAATTTGGAAAAAAGGGCAAAGCATCTAGGTGGACTTCCAAACCCAAAGAGTCTGAATGGATCTCCCACAGACTCAAAGACTGATTTCAAGTGAGAAGAATGGTTCAAAAGAAAATGGCCAACAAAAAACCACAATCAAGTTGTTCTTCCCCAATGGAGTCGCCAATTTTGTTATTGGGTAAATAGGTAAATGCGAACATGAACTAATCCCCCTAGATCCACCTGGATCTAGAACAAAACGAGATGGAACAAGACGCTTTCCCTAAGTTGTGATCATTGAGTTTACTACCAAAGGAGGAATAGATAACATACCTTATGAATCGCTTCCTTATATCTTTGTTTTCCTTGCTTCACTCAAGTGCTCTTGTGTAATCAAATCCGTGATAACACAAACCAACCAACGTGAAAGCAACAATAGTAGAATTCGATGGAAACCTAAACATGTGATCAAGGAGTCATGTAATAAAATACTAATCATTTTATGGGAAAGAGACGTGCCACCGTATTATATTAATGAAAAGTAGAAGATACAACCGAATTGCCTTGATGTTGCAAGTTCCCTTTTAGTGGTCCTTCGTTCCAACACACACATACACTTACTCTGAAATTTGCATGAAGATAATCCACAAAATCCTCATGGGAAAATGGTGGCCTCAAGCATCACTAGAAATGGGATTCGTCACACAGTCTTCAGCCTATTCTTTCATCAATTTTCTGCTTAATCTTTCTTAACCATTTCAATGAGAAGCCCATGATTATATAGGAGAAGGTGAAGTGGTTAAAGGGATGGGGATGATCCCACCAAATCATAGAAACCAGTAGGATAACAACCATAAAGACGCCACCTCACATTCTGGAAGATTCCCCTTCTAGAAACTTCGTGAAACCTCTTTCCTCTTTTAACTTTGGAACGTCGTCGCACCCTGCCTATATAGTATCCTACGGAAATCTCATGGGCTAGCTATAGAATAGCCTTAGGAAATCGTAGATTTTCGCACTGTGTAATTTATCCATCCTATGGACCCTTTCTAAAAAGAGTCTTGTAGAGGAGGAAAGAAGTTTCTTTTCTCAGGAAAAAGTCATGTTGGGAGCCTGAACACATGTTTGTGAAATCATCATTAGGGTGACCAAAATAATGTGTAACAATCCCTTTGCAATTTTTCCATCAAGATTTTACGCTCTTCTGCACTTAGATAATAAATAATGTTATCGAGCTTCCTCATTTTGTGGTCCTACATGACACACACTAACCAATACATATTAGCTAAACTTACATATAGTTCAACCATATTAATTTTGTATAGAATTTACAAAGAACCTGCCTTTTTTGTTTTTCTGAATGTGTCACCATTGTGCGGACCAGAACTTTACTTATTTGAAATCTTCTCACTCATATTGTTTTCAATATACAACTTGTACCATTCAATAAAGAAATTATTAAATATATTTTATAAATAAATCACATAATTTTTAGCAAAAAAATCAATGTAACCAGTGCACTTTTTATATACAAAGCATCGGTGCATTTATTACATAAAACACACCGATGTGTTCCATACAACAACACACACCGAATAGTTTAATTATTTTTTTAAAATATTGTGAATTACAACAATGCGATATATATAGAAGACATCACAGTGACTACAGTAGGAAACAAAAACATAGAAAAAAAATTAAACATTCATAAAAATAAAAATAAAAATAAAATAAAATAAACAATAGAAAATTACACACCAATGAAAAGAAAAAAATTTAAAATTATTTGATAGCATTTTTTGTGTTGTTTAGATGAGAACATCGACGATATTTTTTTTATGCACCATATTTTTTTTATTTTTTATTTAAATCCGGTTTAATCGGTGCATTCCTTATACATAAATGCATCGGTTTGTTTTTGTCGAAAAGGTGCACCGGAAAAGAAGAACATTTTAAAAAAAAATGTCAAATCGAAAACCGTTAAGAAAAATAAAAATAAAAAGACAGAGGGTCAACTAGGTTTTGGATCCGATGCAATAAGTGGTCCCTTTTCATCACATGCCAAACATTTATATATAAAAAAAAAAAACCATTAGATCTAAAATACCTAAAACGAAAAGCCCTAATTTTGAAGTAATAAAGGGAGTTAAACCCTAGGGTGAAATTTTGCATTCATGTAAGGAAAAAAACACAAGGGTTTAAGGTAAGTATGAATTTTTTATTTTAGTCTTTTCTAAATGTAGAGTTTTGAGTGAATCACCATACCCTTCAAATCCTAATTTTCTAAATATTTATGTCGTTCCAAAGTATTCTTCTACTCCACAGTGATCCCTGGTATGTCTCTCTTCCAAATATGTTTTCTGTAAATTTTGGAAAAATAATGAAAATATTGAATACCTTCTTAATATTAAAAAACATTTATGAAAAGGGTTTAGAGTGAATCACAATACCCTTCAAATTCTCATATTTTGAATAATACTATGGTTCCAAAGTATTTTGCTCCTCCACAATGTTCCTCTGTATGTCTCTCTTGCAAGTCTCTCCCCTACAAAAATTTGACACACCGGCGACATATAATTGTTTTTTATTAACAAAATCTAGAAACACGACGTGGTTGATTTTTCAACGCACCGGTGCTTATTGTTAATATGCGCACCAATGTGATTGTGGTTTATAAGCGCACCTGAATGATTTTAAAGTTATTTGAACTTCTATTTGCACATAAAATAGTATATTCATCTCAAATTATCTTTTAGGATCAGTTCACATGACTTGCAATACTTTAGTATACATTTTACATTTTATGTCGCCTTATTCTTAAACAATGGTATCAAAAATATATTCAAACTTAGATTGTGGTATGTTCCTTGATATTTATTTCAGATATGTACAGGAAAATTTATTGTTAATTTTTCTGAAATGCAGGGAGAAAATCTTATTATATGATTAAATGGAAAATACTTCAAATTCCAACTCATTCCATATGGTTAAAAGTCAATCGTGAAGTTCTCCCTTTCCATATCCAGTAAGTTTAACTTATTTTATTTATGTTTCGATTATCTTATTGAATTGTTTTTTATCCATGTCAATATGAGTAAAAATGTATCCAAATTTGCAGGATCCTGATTCAGAATCAAGTTTAGATGCAGAAAATATTCTAGTACCGGTTCAAAAACGTCGGAAGTTCTTATCAAGAGCAACATAATACAAGCAGTTGGTAGATGAAAATGGACAGTCGCTTTGCTCTTCCAATTGTTACATTCCATCTTCCATCTGTAATCCTTGGTCGGCCATGGTAACAATTGTTTGGTATAATGTAATTTGAACAAACAAATTATTGCATTGTGCTTACTTATGTCATTGATGTACTAATGTTCAATATTTTTGAAATTAGGATTCTTCTGATGATGAGCAACCTACCTACCTACCATCTTTTGTTTCACCCCACAAAAATGTCAACCCGAGAGAAGGTTGCAATGAGAGCACAAATAAGAGAGGAAGCATCCCAAGAATGGTTGAATCAACCACCTATTCAATTCCCACTACGTCTAGATCCACCAATCATAAATGAATACACCAATAGTAGTTCTTCATAAGTTGGCAATGGAGACAATCAAAAAGAGTTTGGTATGGATGATTACTTACAGGATATCGCTGCCATGGAGACAATGTAGTTAGACGCATTCCAAAATGATGAGCTAGGGGATGATGCTCATATCAATGATACCATTTTCGAAATCCTAAAATCTTCTTCCACCGCCCCTCTCTTTGGACCTAGTGCCCAGTCAAAGTATACCCAAATTGGGACAACAATGTTACTTTACAACGTGAAATCAAATTTTTCCATGTCAAACGCATGTTTATCAACAATATTGAGGTAATTGACGAGCAAGTGCCTTATATTTATTTTGCGAAATATTGTCACAATACAATCAACATTAGAAATGATTTATTTTATAAATGTTAAATGACCTTGTACATTAATTATATTGCTCACTAACTACATGATTGTCGAGCTGCAGATATACCATGTAAATCAACATTTAATTGTCAACCCGGGAAGGTAGACTTAGAGGAACCAGCACAGGAAATGCAGGGTTGAAGAGGGGGTTTAAAGGATGCCAAGCTACTCTCTGAACTGCTAAAAGAAACTCACTGGAAAGAGCTATTGTACCCTACTCTGTTTTGTCGATACTCGGTACTACTCTGTACTAACCGGTATTGTTCTGTATATGCATGTAAAAGATAAACTGAAAACAACTAAGTTCTGGCTACTTATCACTCCACACAACTCAGCAACCATCCTATGAAACGTTCTAGTGTAATCAAATGAAACTTCATCATCTCATGAGATATCCAAACTAGCTCCTGAATGTTAAGCAATCTGAACTAAGAATGAAATCAATGGCTGAAAAAGGTAATGTCTAAACTCTCGGTTGCAATGAAATAAAATACTACTTCTATCAAACCACTGAGCAAACTGCTAAAAGATGAAATCAAATATGAAATCTACTGTAGATACAATGTATCAACTCTGTTTCCAGCGAAGA